>CAWUFW010017495.1:0-259057 GCA_963921515.1 Calotriton arnoldi | reverse complement strand
GGCATCCTGCCCCCTTGGCTAAGGGTGGTAGTAGTGGTAGGCATCCTGCCCCCTGGCTAAGGGTGGTAGTAGTGGTAGGCATCCTGCCCCCCTGGGTGAGGGTGGTAGTAGTGGTGGGCATCCTGCCCCCTGCCTAAGGGTGGTAGTGGTGGTGGGCATCCTGCCCCCTGGCTAAGGGTGGTAGTGGTGGTGGGCATCCTGCCCCCTGGCTAAGGGTGGTAGTAGTGGTAGGCATCCTGCCCCCTGGCTAAGGGTGGTAGTAGTGGTAGGCATCCTGCCCCCCTGGGTGAGGGTGGTAGTAGTGGTAGGCATCCTGCCCCCCTGGGTGAGGGTGGTAGTGGTGGTGGGCATCCTGCCCCCTGGCTAAGGGTGGTAGTAGTGGTAGGCATCCTGCCCCCTGGCTAAGGGTGGTAGTAGTGGTAGGCATCCTGCCCCCCTGGGTGAGGGTGGTAGTAGTGGTAGGCATCCTGCCCCCCTGGGTGAGGGTGGTAGTGGTGGTGGGCATCCTGCCCCCTGGCTAAGGGTGGTAGTAGTGGTAGGCATCCTGCCCCCTGGGTCAGGGTGGTAGTAGTGGTAGGCATCCAGCCCCCCTGGGTTGGGGTGGTGGCGCGCATTCAGGCCCCTGTGTGCATATGTGGCATTGGTGATGGGCATCCCGCCCCTATGGTGCTGCTGTTGCTGGTGTAAGTATATTCAGATTCCCAGTGTATGTGTGATGTGTCGTGTACGTGTTGTATGTGTTTTGTGGTTGGTGTCTGACTTACCTTCTGCGCCGTACGCGTCCGTGCCTGTTCCGGTAGTAGATGTAGAATATTGGTATGATCGGGACGAAGGGATTCATGGTTGGTTCGTGTCGTTCGTCCTTCTCGTTGCTTCGCGTCGTCCTCGTCGCTTCGCTTCGTCCTCGCCGCTTCGACGTCGTCCTCGTCGGTGCCGTGTTCGTCTCGTAGCCGTGGATCGTGTTGTGGCGCGATTCGGAGCTTATGTGCGCCTCTCCCGGATGCTTTGACGTGCCGTGCGTAGCGACGGGTTCAGCGCGTACGGGAAGCGCATCGTACTTGTCCGGCCGGACGGGGCTGCATTTTCCCTTACGTGCGACTCGATTCGGCGTTTCCGGATTCGCCTCGGTCGGAGAACAGGACCTGGTTTGGGTGAGTACGGCTCGGCCGGAATTTTTGCTGTTGTGCGCATCGTACTTGCTCGTTCGGTGTGCTGTACGGATCGGTCGGGAAACAGGCTTTCGCATGGCTTTTTTCCCGACCGAATGGTATTGGGTGCGCCTCCGACCGAGATCGGAATCGGCCCCTATGTGTTTTAAAAATACCCCTCACACACCAAACGCTCATTTGATGTCATGCTTCATCATTGGGGTCTTCCCGTTCTTGCTACAAAACGGGGCGTGATGCAACCTACGGAGACGTAGGAGCACTTTTTATGTAGAACACTATGTGTACTGCAGTTGTGTGAATGTTTGTGTTTAAAGGGAATAATAGTGTAAGTGTCAAAGTTACTTCACAAATCTCTAAAATATATATTATTATTAATTACTGCAGTTGTATTTGCTTAGAAAAGGTAAACAAACAAATAATATAATAAGCTGGCTCCATATTGCGCTGCAGGAGTGTTTAATATATGATAGCATACTCTGTAAGCTTTCAAATGCGTTGAAGCTTCCAAAGAGCGCATACTGCATCTTGCCCAAGCACATACCACGTCTTGCCCACAAAAGTCTCAGTAAAACACTGACAAAATGCATTACTACACCTGCATTTGAGTACTTTCACTTAAGCCTACATTGCGTATTTACATTAAGCATCTGCTTACAATTATCCAGCTCGCTCTCACAAAGTACATGGATGAGTTCTTTCACTTACAAGTATTTTCACTTTGTTAGCAGCGCTTATTTACATGTGCTCTGCTAGACGCCACTAGAGCGGGTTTTTTTATTTACTAAATAACAGCTTAGTATATACTGTAGCCTGGTCTTTAATTCCGAAGTTATATTTAACACTGCTAATTTTTTGAAAAGCTGTAATCGCAAGTTAAAATTACTCGTGTTTCCTAAAAAAGTGTAAAGGGAAACTATATAAGCTGGCTCAATGTCGCGCTGCGCAGGCCTTTAATATATCACAGGATACTTAGTGAACTTTTAAACACGTTGAAGCTTTAAAATAACGCACACTGTCACCGTCATTTGCCCGTAGGAGTCTCGGGAGTTGGCTTAATGTCGTGCTGCCAAGGTCTTTAATATATCACAGCACACTTACTGAACTGTCAAACACGTTGAAGTTTAAAAGTAGCGCACAGCGCGTCACAGGTCCACACTTAATACACAAAATGCATTATGCTACTCGCATTTCAAGGCCACATGGTTGCGCGCTAATCCAGTTGTTATGAAGGTTGAGAGGCAAACAGTTTATGTTACATGTAGAAGCTAAATACATAAAAGTAAACCGCAGTTGCCTATGCAACAGATCTAATGATTAAATTACTGGTGTTTGCTAAAAATAGGTAAACAAATTATATAATAAGCTGGCTTCATGTCACGGTGCACATGCGTTTAATATATCACGGCATACTCAGTGAGCTTTCAAACGCGTTAAAGCTTTAAAATAGCGCACGCTTTCTTGCTCACAGTAGTTTCAGAAATGCACTCACAAAATGCATTACGTTGCTCGCATTTTAAGGCAACATGGTAGGGCGCAGGTTCAGTAGTAGTAAATGTTAAAAGGCAAACTGTGTAAGTTACATGTACGAACTGAACGCATAAAAGTAAACTGAAGTTGCCCATGTAATAGATACAGTAATTAATCAGCATTTAAGGTATAAAATGCATTGTGGTACTGGTAATAGTATTAAATAAACGTAAAAACCCTATACCATGCACATAGAGGTAGCTTACACACATTGGCCATAGCACACCAAACGGGTCCCAGCTGGCTCATTCTATAAACAATGGCGCCATCTGTTTAGCATCTTGGCACTTTTCTTATCTCTTCTCTTCCCTAGGAGTCTCCGCTCCCACTCCGCCCCCCTAACATCATTTGTTTGTTACATTCTTTAAACAAGTCTTCGGGTTTTTTCCCCACACTTGCAAGTACTATTAACAGGAACAAAACCAGCAGCTAGATAGTGACAACACAGTTTTATTTGCTTAAAAAAAAAAAAAGCTCTACCGTAAATTTTCTGGCGGTTAGTCTACTTTTTCCCCACATTTGTCCAGAATAAAATGGTAATGTTTCCACACAGTGGACTGGAATTTCAAGTTAACACTTTAATGTACACTACTTCAGTTGATTCTTTAGGGAGATTGTTGTAAGGAACACTATGTGTTTTGAAAATACCCCTCACACACCAAACGCTCATTTGATGTCATGCTTCATCATTGGGGTCTTCCCGTTCTTGCAACAAAACGGGGCGTGCTGCAACCTACGGAGACGTGGGAGCACTTATTATGTAGAACACTATGTGTACTGCAGTTGTGTGAATGTTCGTGTTTAATGGGAAAAATAGGGTAAATGTGATATTTGCATAAAAATTCAGGAAAATATTGTTTTTTGCCTAAATATATATTGTTGCTTGATGTACCTCGAAAAATTAAACATTGGAGCATACAAAGTAAACTATGATTAGGAACTACTTGGTTTCAACTCACTATTATTAAAAAACCATGCTTAGAGCTTTTCCCTTGTAGCTAAATATAATCCCTAGTACACTCGAAGCACTTAAAGTGTGTCATCGTTTGCTTCCTAGTTTTGTTATCATAATTCATCCACCATAAATAAATATATAAATTGGACATAGAAACTTAAATATTAACCATAAGGTAACGTATTACTTTCCCAACATAGGAGTAGAAAACACAAAGCCTAAATTATATACTATTATACTACACCTCCTCGTAATACATCCTTATTATTACACTATTAGTACATTCATGAGGGTATATTTAAAATTTGGGAATCTCTGTTTGTTTAGTCATTCTACACTACCTATCCCTCTTTAATTCATATCAACACTATACTTAGAAAACCTACTACTGTTTGGACATTACACCTCGTCACTCACAATAATAAACACTGCTTTTGCTACATGCCATTTGCCTTTTTTTTACTATTACACTCTGTTTATTTGAAACCAAACATCTAGTCATCATACCGACCACTTCTATTCCATACCATGTATCTGCTTACTATAATAACCTCTCTTGTATTCATACCATCACTACTTACCCCTTTTATTCTACCACATACATTAGCTGTTGCGAAACTCCATCTAAATACACACACAAAAACACACACACACCCCCATACAACACATACATATTCTGTACACACAATGCGTGCAACTTCATCTAAATACACATACAAAAACACACACACACACTCCATACAACACATGCATATTCAGTACACCCAATGCGCGCCCTTCTCTACAAAAAAAATTGCGATAACTTAGTCTTCTTCCTTAGCATTCACTTTTACACTATACATAACACACACATATTACTTACATACACTAACCCTTTTTTCAGCCAACAGTTTTTAAATAGCTTTTGCTACTTTACAGTCGTTTTTAACCTCTCTGTCCCCAAATCTCTTACAAACTAATACATACAATACCTATACTGCAAATACACACAAAGTACCAAAAAAAAACACTACAACTACCAGCTTTACAAAAAACAAATTACACTGCACCACCTACATTACACTATACAAATACATTACATCTTAATTAACATGCACACAACAGCATTTGAAAAAAAAAGCACTACACATATAGGTATTGCTTACGCACACTAGCTCCTAATTACAAACAAAACATTTGCCATCACTTTGAGCGTTCTTCTTCAGCCTTCCCATTCATATGTACTGTGCATAAATAAACATACACAACCTATTTTACAAGTCCACACTCAATATATCATACAAAATGCTACACACAGCTGCCTCACAACGCGCAAAAAAATGCTGCGCTATTTACATTACAATAAATTAAATACATTCCAATGACATATTTGGAATACACTATTACATATAATTCTTTTCCCCCAGTACTAACTTTTTTATTGCGTTTATCATTTTCCTTTTTTGGGTTTACCAAATAAAAAAAAATTGTTGCTACAACGTTGCAATGGCCCCTATCACCAACTGTAGCACCAAAAAACACAGCAGTACAGAAAGGAAAACGTAAAAGTGCTTTTCTGTTACTGTTTGTAGTCTATGTTTATTGGTTAATGCACCTTTAGTATAGTAATTGCGATTTCCATTGCTGTAAATGTGTTATATGTTATTTTTAAATATGCGTACTTCTGTTTATCAAATCTGCTAATGTTGATGCTATTTTTGTGATGGCCCCACCCATCGGAGCAAAGAAGGAGGAGCAGCGCACGAAGAAAAAGGTAAGAGTGTTTTGTAATATTGGTTTTGCTATGTGTTTATAATGTATAGCTACGATAAAGGTAATAGTATAGTAATTGTGCTTTTTATTGCTGTTAATATATTAATTGTAATTATGCGTGCTTTTGTTTAGTTCATCTGCCAATGTTGCTGCTATTATTAAAATAGCTTTCCAGTAACTGGAGTAACTGCTTTCTTAGGGAGCTAAAAAAACACATTTGCTACCAGCATTATAACGTATAAAATACATTCTGAAAGCTTTAAGCAGAATAACTAGACAAACACACAAAAAATCCAGACAACACATATAGACATACTTTACACACACTGCCTCTTTTTGCAGGCAAAAGCTTAGGAATGTTTTTGGGGCTTCTTTGCCTTCACCCACTTCTAGGTGCTGTACACAAATGAGGCCAAACTGCTCAAGCTACACGTTTATATGTAATTGACATTTGGATGCTGCAACTTGTAGATTCACTAAAAACTTTGCTACCAGCATTATAACGTATGAAATACATTCTAAAGCTTTAAGCAGAATGACTAGACAAACACACAAAAAATCCAGACAATACATATAGACATACTTTACACACACTGCCTCTTTTTGCATGGAAAAAGCTTAAGGATGTTTTTGGGGCTTCTTTGCCTTCACCCACTTCTAGGTGCTGTACACAAATGAGGCCAAACTGCTCAAGCTACACGTTTATATGTAATTAACATTCGGATGCTGCAACTTGCATATTCACTAAAAACTTTAAGTATTATGCCTATTTTTTTACAATACCCACTGTTTTATTACACTGCTGATATACTTTTAGTTATTTAGCAATACACGCGCTTTTATTTATTACATCGATTACATTTATACTATTCCATCTCTTTCGACACATAACAAGCACACCTCACTGTATTACATACTTAGTTTTGCAGTACATACTCTTACTCACTTTATACCATACGTCTACTCAGATTGTCAACACTCTACACTACATACTTTCTCTTTCTTCACACTTTAAACTCCTCTCATTATATCCCATTCCTCGATTCACACTATCAATTTCGTCATCATACATGCCATCCATTTACTCACAGCACAAACAGCTCTTCATTTTATGCTGTAAATTCCCTCGCAGTATTAACACTCTTCATTCCATACTATCTTTCTACTCACACTACCAGCACTCATTGCTCCAAATAATACTTCTGCTCCCACTACCATTTCCTTTTAGTTAACACTATTCCTCTAGTAATGAAAGTAATACTCTTTACTACATTCCGTCCCTCCACTTTTAAAACTAGCTTCTGTCCACTACACACAATACTTTTAGTTACACTACCTATCCCTTTATATCAATCTTGCATATCACCTACCAAAATACAAATAAAATAATAACTAATTTAAAATATTACAGACATCTTCCTTCAGCATATAAAACTAAACAAACAGATTGTCCCAAAAAATAAATATATATCATTCTTAAAATACCAATTACATACAACTAGTAAACAATATACCACTTAAAACTATTATCCTGGTAAACATTAGGTGCTTTTAAGAAATCACTTACATACCAAATGCTGCTTTCTTGTTATGCTTCAGTAATAATGTGTTCCCATTCCTACTGCACTATAAAGCATGCTACAACTTCGCGCACGTGTAGCCTCCACAACTATACTTTATTAAGGCTACAAACTTTCTCTTTTATGCAAAAACTTAATTTAACAACACCTAACTAAATATTCTCCGAAAAATAGGGGCATTTAGATAATATACATCTACCCACAAACACACTGTTCATTTTATTTAATACAAAAAAAAAAAAAAATGCCCTAAGAGTCAATATTAGCAGCTGCCTAAAGCGAAACAGAAACCACTGCAATAAACGCCTTACTAGGGATACCCCCACCCCCCCAACACCTCTCCACGTCAGCAATTTGCCCCTTCTCTATCTCCACATTATCTACACTTTTAGGGCAACAGCAATAAACCTTTCTTAGCGTTTAACTTCGTTTGCTACAATTTATTGCCCTTTACCTTATTTAAACTGTTGCAAACACTGCCTGCTTACTGTTCTTAGAAAACGCTCCGTCCTTGCTGTTCCTATACATCTGTGTACTTCTGCGGTTGCCAGTCTTACATTTTCGGTGAGTACATTTCCGCTTTTACAATACAATTTAAAATACCGGTTGCATACTTTATTCCCCTTTACTTTCTCCCTTTTATTAGCAGGCAAAAAATACTATTATTTATTTTACGTATTTGTCAATTCAAATCGGCAATTTGCACTTATAAATTAAGCTAACAATTTAAATACTGTACGTCTGTTTGCCTTTCGCTTTCTATGTTTTAATACTATTAATTTCTTGTACACACAGAACGCAACAGCTCCTAGCTCGGAATACTACTGTACCTGTCCGAAAAACATTTTGCGGCCAGCTTACTATCAATAATATTACTGCTTTGGTAAGTACATTACAAACAAAACGTATCTTTGCGCACCGTTAGCACTGAAAGCACCATAGGAATGGCATAGCATTGTAAAATAACGCGGCAGAACAATATCATAACATGCCTATTTATGTGCGCACATTTTCCGCTCAACTGCCCTCCGTTGCAATGTCGTCTGCCGCCTAGATTTCGCTTATGGTTACAGCTATTTACACCACTGCAGTCGCCACAACAAATATATCTCACCGCGCTATAACGCTTTTTGCTGCTTTTAGTACTCTTAACATCCTCTCCACTACCCTCCATTACAATGTCGTCTGCCATCCACATTTCTCTTCCGGTTCAAGCCTAGTTTGCTCTTCCGGTTCAAGCTTTTACACCACTCCCCGAACAAAGCTACATCGCCTAACTTCCTATACCGCAACATTCATAATCTTGTACCACCACCTATCAAATCCTACCCCCTATCGCACAGTGTACACAATCCAGTAACTGTAAAATTATTACACGTACAATTGTCTACAATACGTTAGCAAAAATACGCACAACGCGCCACAAACTTTACACAACATATACTACTTACATTCACAGGTCCCTTTTTTCAGGTAGCAGTTTTACATTAGCTACTTTCATTCTTTTTTACAGCCCCCCCCCCCCCATTCACACAGCATACCTATTTATGTACGCACATTTTGCTCTCAACTGCCCTCCATTGCAATGTCGTCTGCGGCACAAAAAATCGCTTTTGGTTACAGCTATTTACACCACTTCGCTCGCCAAGCTACATCGCCTAACTTCCTATACCGTTATATACACAGTCCAGTATCAGCATGTACCAAATACTAGCCCTCTGTCTTACAGCAGCACACATATTAACATATTAACAACATATCAAAATACACAATAAATATACTAAAGTTACATAAACTAATTGAACGAACATAACAATTACAATAAATATACATTATAAACACATAATAAAAACAATATTAGAAAAGCAGTCTTACCTTTTTGTTCCTACGCTACTTCATATTTTCTGATCCGCTCAATTAGGGGGGCATCGCAGCAATAGCATTAACATTCACAAATTAAGCAAACGGAAGCACACATATTAACACATTTACAGCATACGGAAAACAAAATTACTATACTAATGTTGCATCAATCAATTTAACAAACATAACATTTAGGGTAGATATACATTCTAATACATACTAAAACAATATTATAAAAGCTGTCTTACCTTTCTCTTCGTGCGCTGCTCCGTCTTCTCTGCTCCAGTGGGTGGGCCCGTCACAAAAGTAGCAACAACATTAGCAGATTCAATAAACACACGTACACATATTTACAGATAGTACATTAACAGCGATAAAAACCACAATTACTATACTATTACTTTTATCCTAGCTATACATTATAAATACATAGTAAACACAATATTAAAAAACACTCTTACCTTTCTCTTCGTGCGCTGCTCCGTTTTCTCTGCTCCGGTCGGTAGGCCCGTCACAAAAATAGCATCAGCATTGGCAGATTCGATAAACACAAGTACGCATATTTACATATAGTACAGTAACAACGATAAAAACCACAATTACTATACTATTACCTTTATCCTAGCTATACATTATAGACACATATTAAACACAATCTTATAAAACACTATTACCTTTCTCTTCGTGCGCTGCTCCGTTTACTCTACTCCAGTGGGTGGGCCCGTCACAAAAATAGCATCAACATTAGCAGATTCAATAAACATAAGCACGCATATTTACAAATAACATATTGGCGGGGATAAAATACACAATCACTATAGTATTACCTTTATCCTACCTATACATTATAAATACATAGTAAACACGATATTAAAAAACACTCTTACCTTTCTCTTCGTGCGCTGCTCCGTTTTCTCTGCTCCGGTCGGTAGTCCCGTCACAAAAATAGCATCAGCATTGGCAGATTCGATAAACACAAGTACGGATATTTACATATAGTACAGTAACAACGATAAAAACCACAATTACTATACTATTACCTTTATCCTAGCTATACATTAGAAACACATTCTTATAAAACACTATTACCTTTCTCTTCGTGCACTGCTCCGTTTTCTCTGCTCCGGTCGGTAGGCCCGTCACAAAAATAGCATCAGCATTGGCAGATTCGATAAACACAAGTACGGATATTTACATATAGTACAGTAACAACGATAAAAACCACAATTACTATACTATTACCTTTATCCTAGCTATACATTAGAAACACATATTAAACACATTCTTATAAAACACTATTACCTTTCTCTTCGTGCGCTGCTCCGTTTTCTCTCCTCCGGTCGGTAGGCCCGTCACAAAAATAGCATCAACATTAGCAGATTCAATAAACATAAGCACGCATATTTACAAATAACATATTGGCGGGGATAAAATACACAATCACTATAGTATTACCTTTATCCTACCTATACATTATAAACACATATTAAACACAATGTTATAAAACACTATTACCTTTGTCTTCGTGCGCTGCTCCATTTTCTCTACTCCGGTGGGTGGCCCGTCACAAAAATAGCATCAGCATTGGCAGATTCGATAAACACAAGTACGCATATTTACATATAGTACAGTAACAACGATAAAAACCACAATTACTATACTATTACCTTTATCCTAGCTATACATTACAAACACATATTAAACACAATCTTATAAAACACTATTGCCTTTCTCTTCGTGCGCTGCTCCGTTTTCTCTGCTCCGGTGGGTGGGCCCGTCACAAAAATAGCAACAACATTAGCAGATTCAATAAACATAAGCACGCATATTTACAAAAAACATGTAACACATTTACAGCAAAGAAAAACACAATTACTATACTATTACCTTTATCCTAGCTATACATTAGAAACACTTAGTAAACGCAATATTATGAAACACACTTAGCTTTCTCTTCCTGCGCTGCTCCGTTTTCTCTGCTCCGGTGGGTGGGCCCGTCACAAAAATAGCATCAACATTAGCAGATTCGATAAACACAAGTACGGATATTTACATATAGTACAGTAACAACGATAAAAACCACAATTACTATACTATTACTTTTATCCTAACTATACATTATAAGCACATAATAAACACAATATTATAAAACGCACTTACCTTTCTCTTCGTGCGCTGCTCCTTCTTCTCTGCTCCGGTGGGTGGGGCCATCACTAAAAATAGCAACAACATTAGCAGATTCGATAAACACAAGTACACATATTTACAAATGATACATTAACAGCAATAAAAAACACAACCACTATACTATTACTTTTATCCTAGCTATACATTATAAGCACATTGTAAACACAATATTATAAAACACACTTACCTTTCTCTTCGTGCGCTGCTCCTTCTTCTCTGCTCCGGTGGGTGGGGCCATCACTAAAAATAGCAACAACATTAGCAGATTCGATAAACACAAGTACGCATATTTACATATGGTACATTAACAGCGATAAAAACCACAATTACTATACTATTACCTTTATCCTAGCTATACATTATAAACACATAGTAAAACACAATGTTATAAAACACTCTTACCTTTCTCTTCGGGAACTGCTACGTTTTCTCTGCTCCGGTAAGTAGGCCCGTCACAAAAATGGCATCAGCATTAGCAGATTCGATAAACACAAGCCCGCTTAATTTACATATAGTACATTAACAGCGATAAAAACCACAATTACTATACTAATACCTTTATCCTAGCTATACATTATAAACACATAGTAAATACAATATTATAAAACCCTCTTACCTTTCTCTTCGTGCGCTGCTCCTTCTTCTCTGCTCCGGTGGGTGGGGCCATCACTAAAAATAGCAACAACATTAGCAGATTCGATAAACACAAGTACACATTTACATATAGTACATTAACAGCGATAAGAACCACAATTACTATACTATTACTTTTATCCTAACTATACATTATAAGCACATAATAAACACAATATTATAAAACGCACTTACCTTTCTCTTCGTGCGCTGCTCCTTCTTCTCTGCTCCGGTGGGTGGGGCCATCACTAAAAATAGCAACAACATTAGCAGATTCGATAAACACAAGTACACATTTACATATAGTACATTAACAGCGATAAAAACCACAATTACTATACTATTACTTTCATCCTAGCTATACATTATAAACACATAGTAAACACAATATTATAAAACGCTCTTACCTTTCTCTTCGTGCGCTGCTCCTTCTTCTCCGCTCCACTGGGTGGGGCCATCACTAAAAATAACAACATCATTAGCAGATTAAATAAACACAAGTACGCTAATTTACATATAGTACATTAACAGCGATAAAAACCACAATTACTATACTATTACCTTTATCCTAGCTACACATTAAAAACACATAGGAGGAACAATATTAGAAAACGCTCTTACCTTTCTCTTCGTGCGCTGCTCCTTCTTCTCTGCTCCGGTGGGTGGGGCCATCACTAAAAATAGCAACAACATTAGCAGATTCGATAAACACAAGTACACATTTACATATAGTACATTAACAGCGATAAAAACGACAATTACTATACTATTACTTTTATCCTAACTATACATTATAAGCACATAATAAACACAATATTATAAAACGCACTTACCTTTCTCTTCGTGCGCTGCTCCTTCTTCTCTGCTCCGGTGGGTGGGGCCATCACTAAAAATAGCAACAACATTAGCAGATTCGATAAACACAAGTACACATTTACATATAGTACATTAACAGCGATAAAAACCACAATTACTATACTATTACCTTTATCCTAGCTATACATTATAAACACATAGTAAACACACTATTATAAAACACACTTACCTTTCTCTTCGTGCGCTGCTCCTTCTTCTTTGCTCCAGTGGGTGAGGCAATCACTACAAATAGCAACAACATTAGCAGATTCGATAAACACAAGTACACATATTTCAAATCATACATTAGCAGCAATAAAAACCACAAACACTATACTATTACTTTTATCCTAGCTACACATTATAAACACATAGTAAACACACTGTTATAAAACACTCTTACCTTTCTCTTCGGAAACCGCTACGTTTTCTCTGCTCCGGTGGGTGGGCCCGTCACAAAAATGGCATCAGCATTAGCAGATTCGATAAACACAACTACGCTAATTTACATATAGTACATTAACAGCGATAGAAACCACAATTACTATACTATTACCTTTATCCTAGCTATACATTAAAAACACATAGGAGGAACAATATTAGAAAACGCTCTTACCTTTCTCTTCGTGCGCTGCTCCTTCTTCTCTGCTCCAGTGGGTGGGGCCATCACTAAAAATAGCAACAACATTAGCAGATTCGATAAACACAAGTACACATTTACATATAGTACATTAACAGCGATAAAAACCACAATTACTATACTATTACTTTTATCCTAACTATACATTATAAGCACATAGTAAACACAATGTTATAAAACACTCTTACCTTTCTCTTCGGAAAGTGCTACGTTTTCTCTGCTCCGGTGGGTGGGCCCGTCACAAAAATGGCATCAGCATTGGCAGATTCGATAAACACAACTACGCTAATTTACATATAGTACATTAACAGCAATAAAAACCACAATTACTATACTATTACCTTTATCCTAGCTATACATTAAAAACACATAGGAGGAACAATATTAGAAAACGCTCTTACCTTTTCTCTTCGTGCGCTGCTCCTTCTTCTCTGCTCCAGTGGGTGGGGCCATCACTAAAAATAGCAACAACATTAGCAGATTCGATAAACACAAGTACACATTTACATATAGTACATTAACAGCGATAAAAACCACAATTACTATACTATTACTTTTATCCTAACTATACATTATAAGCACATAATAAACACAATATTATAAAACGCACTTACCTTTCTCTTCGTGCGCTGCTCCTTCTTCTCTGCTCCGGTGGGTGGGGCCATCACTAAAAATAGCAACAACATTAGCAGATTCGATAAACACAAGTACACATATTTACAAATGATACATTAACAGCAATAAAAAACACAACCACTATACTATTACTTTTATCCTAGCTATACATTATAAACACATTGTAAACACAATATTATAAAACACTCTTACCTTTCTCTTCGTGCGCTGCTCCGTTTTCTCAGCTCCGGTGGGTAGGCCCGTCACAAAAATAGCAACAACATTAGCAGATTCAATAAACACAAGCCCACATATTTACATATAGTGCATTAGCAACGATAAAAACACAATTACTATACTATTACCTTTATCCTAGCTATACATTAAAAACGCATAAAAGAAACAATATTAGAAAACACTCTTACCTTTCTCTTCAGGAACTGCTCCGGTTTCTCTACTCCGGTGGGTGGCCGTCACAAAAATAGCATCAACATTAGCAGATACAATAAACAAAAGCACGCATATTTACAAAAACATGTAACACATTTACAGCAAAGAAAAACACAATTACTATACTATTACCTTTATCCTAGCTATACATTATAAACACATAGTAAACACAATATTATAAAACGCGCTTACCTTTCTCTTCGTGCGCTGCTCCTTCTTCTCTGCTCCAGTGGGTGGGTCCATCACTAAAAATAACAACATCATTAGCAGATTCAATAAACACAAGTACGCTAATTTACATATAGTACATTAACAGCGATAAAAACCACAATTACTATACTATTACCTTTATCCTAGCTACACATTAAAAATACATAGGAGGAACAATATTAGAAAACGCTCTTACATTTCTCTTCGTGCGCTGCTCCTTCTTCTCTGCTCCGGTGGGTGGGGCCATCACTAAAAATAGCAACAACATTAGCAGATTCGATAAACACAAGTACACATTTACATATAGTACATTAACAGCGATAAAAACCACAATTACTATACTATTACTTTTATCCTAACTATACATTATAAGCACTTAATAAACACAATATTATAAAACGCACTTACCTTTCTCTTCGTGCGCTGCTCCTTCTTCTCTGCTCCGGTGGGTGGGGCCATCACTAAAAATAGCAACAACATTAGCAGATTCGATAAACACAAGTACACATTTACATATAGTACATTAACAGCGATAAAAACCACAATTACTATACTATTACTTTTATCCTAACTATACATTATAAGCACATAATAAACACAATATTATAAAACGCACTTACCTTTCTCTTCGTGCGCTGCTCCTTCTTCTCTGCTCCGGTGGGTGGGGCCATCACTAAAAATAGCAACAACATTAGCAGATTCGATAAACACAAGTACACATTTACATATAGTACATTAACAGCGATAAAAACCACAATTACTATACTATTACTTTCATCCTAGCTATACATTATAAACACATAGTAAACACAATATTATAAAACGCTCTTACCTTTCTCTTCGTGCGCTGCTCCTTCTTCTCCGCTCCACTGAGTGGGGCCTTCACTAAAATTAACAACATCATTAGCAGATTAAATAAACACAAGTACGCTAATTTGCATATAGTACATTAACAGCGATAAAAACCACAATTACTATACTATTACCTTTATCCTAGCTACACATTAAAAACACATAGGAGGAACAATATTAGAAAACGCTCTTACCTTTCTCTTCATGCGCTGCTCCTTCTTCTCTGCTCCGGTGGGTGGGGCCATCACTAAAAATAGCAACAACATTAGCAGATTCGATAAACACAAGTACACATTTACATATAGTACATTAACAGCGATAAAAACCACAATTACTATACTATTACTTTTATCCTAACTATACATTATAAGCACATAATAAACACAATATTATAAAACGCATTTACCTTTCTCTTCGTGCGCTGCTCCTTCTCTCTGCTCCGGTGGGTGGGGCCATCACTAAAAATAGCAACAACATTAGCAGATTCGATAAACACAAGTACACATTTACATATAGTACATTAACAGCGATAAAAACCACAATTACTATACTATTACCTTTATCCTAGCTATACATTATAAACACATAGTAAACACACTATTATAAAACACACTTACCTTTCTCTTCGTGCACTGCTCCTTCTTCTCTGCTCCAGTGGGTGAGGCAATCACTACAAATAGCAACAACATTTGCAGATTCGATAAACACAAGTACACATATTTCAAATCATACATTAGCAGCAATAAAAACCACAAACACTATACTATTACTTTTATCCTAGCTACACATTATAAACACATAGTAAACACAATGTTATAAAACACTCTTACCTTTCTCTTCGGGAACTGCTACGTTTTCTTTGCTCCGGTGGGTGGGCCCGTCACAAAAATGGCATCAGCATTAGCAGATTCGATAAACACAACTACGCTAATTTACATATAGTACATTAACAGCGATAGAAACCACAATTACTATACTATTACCTTTATCCTAGCTATACATTAAAAACACATAGGAGGAACAATATTAGAAAACGCTCTTACCTTTCTCTTCGTGCGCTGCTCCTTCTTCTCTGCTCCGGTGGGTAGGCCCATCACAAAAATAGCATCAACATTAGCAAATTTAATAAACTGAAGCACGCATATTTACAAATGACATATAACACATTTACAGCTATAAAAAACACAATTACTATACTATTACCTTTATCCTAGCTATACATTATAAACACATAGTAAACACAATATTACAAAACACACTTACCTTTCTCTTCGTGCGCTGCTCCTTCTTCTCTGCTCCGGTGGGTAGGCCCGTCACAAAAATAGCATCAACATTAGCAAATTTAATACACTGAACACGCATATTTACAAATGACATATAACACATTTACAGCAATAAAAAACACAATTACTATTCTATTACCTTTATCCTAGATATACATTATAAACACATAGTAAACACAATATTATAAAACGCTCTTACCTTTCTCTTCATGCGCTGCTCCTTCTTCTCTGCTCCAGTGGGTAGGTCCATCACTAAAAATAACAACACCATTAGCAGATTCAATAAACACAAGTACACATTTACATATAGTACATTAACAGCGATAAAAACCACAATTACTATACTATTACCTTTATCCTAGCTACACATTATAAACACATAGTAAACACAATGTTATAAAACACTCTTACCTTTCTCTTCGGAAACTGCTACGTTTTCTCTGCTCCGGTGGGTGGGCCCGTCACAAAAATGGCATCAGCATTAGCAGATTCGATAAACACAACTACGCTAATTTACATATAGTACATTAACAGCGATAGAAACCACAATTACTATACTAATACCTTTATCCTAGCTATACATTAAAAACACAAAGGAGGAACAATATTAAAAAACGCTCTTACCTTTCTCTTCGTGCGCTGCTCCTTCTTCTCTGCTCCGGTGGGTAGGCCCGTCACAAAAATAGCATCAACATTAGCAAATTTAATAAACTGAAGCACGCATATTTACAAATGACATATAACACATTTACAGCAATAAAAAACACAATTACTATACTATTACCTTTATCCTAGCTATACATTATAAACAAATAGTAAACACAATATTACAAAACACACTTACCTTTCTCTTCGTGCGCTGCTCCTTCTTCTCTGCTCCGGTGGGTAGGCCCGTCACAAAAATAGCATCAACATTAGCAAATTTAATACACTAAAGCACGCATATTTACAAATGACATATAACACATTTACAGCAATAAAAAACACAATTACTATACTATTACCTTTATCCTAGCTATACATTACAAACACATAGTAAACACAATATTGTAAAACAGACTTACCTTTCTCTTCGTGCGCTGCTCCTTCTTCTCTGCTCCAGTGGGTGGGGCCATCACTAAAAATAGCAACAACATTAGCAGATTCGATAAACACAAGTACACATTTACATATAGTACATTAACAGCGATAAAAACCACAATTACTATACTATTACTTTTATCCTAACTATACATTATAAGCACATAATAAACACAATATTATAAAACGCACTTACCTTTCTCTTCGTGCGCTGCTCCTTCTTCTCTGCTCCGGTGGGTGGGGCCATCACTAAAAATAGCAACAACATTAGCAGATTCGATAAACACAAGTACACATATTTACAAATGATACATTAACAGCAATAAAAAACACAACCACTATACTATTACTTTTATCCTAGCTATACATTATAAACACATTGTAAACACAATATTATAAAACACTCTTACCTTTCTCTTCGTGCGCTGCTCCGTTTTCTCAGCTCCGGTGGGTAGGCCCGTCACAAAAATAGCAACAACATTAGCAGATTCAATAAACACAAGCCCACATATTTACATATAGTGCATTAGCAACGATAAAAACACAATTACTATACTATTACCTTTATCCTAGCTATACATTAAAAACGCATAAAAGAAACAATATTAGAAAACACTCTTACCTTTCTCTTCAGGAACTGCTCCGGTTTCTCTACTCCGGTGGGTGGGCCGTCACAAAAATAGCATCAACATTAGCAGATACAATAAACAAAAGCACGCATATTTACAAAAAACATGTAACACATTTACAGCAAAGAAAAACACAATTACTATACTATTACCTTTATCCTAGCTATACATTATAAACACATAGTAAACACAATATTATAAAACGCGCTTACCTTTCTCTTCGTGCGCTGCTCCTTCTTCTCTGCTCCAGTGGGTGGGTCCATCACTAAAAATAACAACATCATTAGCAGATTCAATAAACACAAGTACGCTAATTTACATATAGTACATTAACAGCGATAAAAACCACAATTACTATACTATTACCTTTATCCTAGCTACACATTAAAAATACATAGGAGGAACAATATTAGAAAACGCTCTTACATTTCTCTTCGTGCGCTGCTCCTTCTTCTCTGCTCCGGTGGGTGGGGCCATCACTAAAAATAGCAACAACATTAGCAGATTCGATAAACACAAGTACACATTTACATATAGTACATTAACAGCGATAAAAACCACAATTACTATACTATTACTTTTATCCTAACTATACATTATAAGCACTTAATAAACACAATATTATAAAACGCACTTACCTTTCTCTTCGTGCGCTGCTCCTTCTTCTCTGCTCCGGTGGGTGGGGCCATCACTAAAAATAGCAACAACATTAGCAGATTCGATAAACACAAGTACACATTTACATATAGTACATTAACAGCGATAAAAACCACAATTACTATACTATTACTTTTATCCTAACTATACATTATAAGCACATAATAAACACAATATTATAAAACGCACTTACCTTTTCTTCGTGCGCTGCTCCTTCTTCTCTGCTCCGGTGGGTGGGGCCATCACTAAAAATAGCAACAACATTAGCAGATTCGATAAACACAAGTACACATTTACATATAGTACATTAACAGCGATAAAAACCACAATTACTATACTATTACTTTCATCCTAGCTATACATTATAAACACATAGTAAACACAATATTATAAAACGCTCTTACCTTTCTCTTCGTGCGCTGCTCCTTCTTCTCCGCTCCACTGAGTGGGGCCTTCACTAAAATTAACAACATCATTAGCAGATTAAATAAACACAAGTACGCTAATTTGCATATAGTACATTAACAGCGATAAAAACCACAATTACTATACTATTACCTTTATCCTAGCTACACATTAAAAACACATAGGAGGAACAATATTAGAAAACGCTCTTACCTTTCTCTTCATGCGCTGCTCCTTCTTCTCTGCTCCGGTGGGTGGGGCCATCACTAAAAATAGCAACAACATTAGCAGATTCGATAAACACAAGTACACATTTACATATAGTACATTAACAGCGATAAAAACCACAATTACTATACTATTACTTTTATCCTAACTATACATTATAAGCACATAATAAACACAATATTATAAAACGCATTTACCTTTCTCTTCGTGCGCTGCTCCTTCTTCTCTGCTCCGGTGGGTGGGGCCATCACTAAAAATAGCAACAACATTAGCAGATTCGATAAACACAAGTACACATTTACATATAGTACATGAACAGCGATAAAAACCACAATTACTATACTATTACCTTTATCCTAGCTATACATTATAAACACATAGTAAACACACTATTATAAAACACACTTACCTTTCTCTTCGTGCACTGCTCCTTCTTCTCTGCTCCAGTGGGTGAGGCAATCACTACAAATAGCAACAACATTTGCAGATTCGATAAACACAAGTACACATATTTCAAATCATACATTAGCAGCAATAAAAACCACAAACACTATACTATTACTTTTATCCTAGCTACACATTATAAACACATAGTAAACACAATGTTATAAAACACTCTTACCTTTCTCTTCGGGAACTGCTACGTTTTCTTTGCTCCGGTGGGTGGGCCCGTCACAAAAATGGCATCAGCATTAGCAGATTCGATAAACACAACTACGCTTAATTTACATATAGTACATTAACAGCGATAGAAACCACAATTACTATACTATTACCTTTATCCTAGCTATACATTAAAAACACATAGGAGGAACAATATTAGAAAACGCTCTTACCTTTCTCTTCGTGCGCTGCTCCTTCTTCTCTGCTCCGGTGGGTAGGCCCATCACAAAAATAGCATCAACATTAGCAAATTTAATAAACTGAAGCACGCATATTTACAAATGACATATAACACATTTACAGCTATAAAAAACACAATTACTATACTATTACCTTTATCCTAGCTATACATTATAAACACATAGTAAACACAATATTACAAAACACACTTACCTTTCTCTTCGTGCGCTGCTCCTTCTTCTCTGCTCCGGTGGGTAGGCCCGTCACAAAAATAGCATCAACATTAGCAAATTTAATACACTGAAGCACGCATATTTACAAATGACATATAACACATTTACAGCAATAAAAAACACAATTACTATTCTATTACCTTTATCCTAGATATACATTATAAACACATAGTAAACACAATATTATAAAACGCTCTTACCTTTCTCTTCATGCGCTGCTCCTTCTTCTCTGCTCCAGTGGGTAGGTCCATCACTAAAAATAACAACACCATTAGCAGATTCAATAAACACAAGTACACATTTACATATAGTACATTAACAGCGATAAAAACCACAATTACTATACTATTACCTTTATCCTAGCTACACATTATAAACACATAGTAAACACAATGTTATAAAACACTCTTACCTTTCTCTTCGGAAACTGCTACGTTTTCTCTGCTCCGGTGGGTGGGCCCGTCACAAAAATGGCATCAGCATTAGCAGATTCGATAAACACAACTACGCTAATTTACATATAGTACATTAACAGCGATAGAAACCACAATTACTATACTAATACCTTTATCCTAGCTATACATTAAAAACACAAAGGAGGAACAATATTAAAAACGCTCTTACCTTTCTCTTCGTGCGCTGCTCCTTCTTCTCTGCTCCGGTGGGTAGGCCCGTCACAAAAATAGCATCAACATTAGCAAATTTAATAAACTGAAGCACGCATATTTACAAATGACATATAACACATTTACAGCAATAAAAACACAATTACTATACTATTACCTTTATCCTAGCTATACATTATAAACAAATAGTAAACACAATATTACAAAACACACTTACCTTTCTCTTCGTGCGCTGCTCCTTCTTCTCTGCTCCGGTGGGTAGGCCCGTCACAAAAATAGCATCAACATTAGCAAATTTAATACACTAAAGCACGCATATTTACAAATGACATATAACACATTTACAGCAATAAAAAACACAATTACTATACTATTACCTTTATCCTAGCTATACATTATAAACACATAGTAAACAGAATATTATAAAACGCTCTTACCCTTCTCTTCGTGCGCTGCTCCTTCTTCTCTGCTCCGGTGGGTGGGGGCCATCACCAGAAATAGCATCGCCATTAGTAGATTCAATAAACCGAAGCACCAATATTTGCGAATAACATATAACACATTTACAGCAATAAATCACACAATTACTATACTATTACCTTTATCCTAGCTATACATTACAAACACATAGTAAACACAATATTGTAAAACAGACTTACCTTTCTCTTCGTGCGCTGCTCCTTCTTCTCTTCTCCGGTGGGTGGGCCCGTCACAAAAATAGCATCAACATTAGCAGATTCGATAAACACAAGTACGCATATTTACATATAGTACATTAGCAGCAATAAAAAACACAAATACTATACTATTACCTTTATCCTAGCTATACATTATAAACACATAGTAAAAACAATATTAGAAAAGCAGTCTTACCCTTCCTTTTCATGCGCTGCTCCGTATTTTTTGCTCCAGTTGGTGGGAGGACCAGCCCAAAAATAGCATCCACATTGACAAATTCGGTAAACAGAAGTATGCAAATTTACGAATAACATGTAACACATTAATAGCATAAAATAATACACAATTAGTGTACTAAAGTTCGCACGTCTTTACCTGAGTACAATAGCTGCACCATATACCTAAATGTTCTGCTCACGCTATAAAGCTAGTGTTCTATTCAGAAACACAGGAAGCAAGCAGAGGGTATGGTCAAAAGCATTGCTAGTCATCACCTTATTCAGGAGTATATAGTTGGTGCAAAATCTAACGTATATAATTTATATAGCTTTACTTTAAGAAAAACTGTTTCTAAAAAATGCAACTAGTACCGTACAATAAATTGTTTAATTTATTTGGTTTTAATAACAAATTAACAATTTGCAATGAATTTTGTTTTACTTCTATACAGATTACTTCACTCGACGAGACTACAGAAAAAAAGGAAGGTAGCAATTTTTTACACGGAGTATTTTGAACTGAGAACACCATCTATATATGCACTACAAATAAACTTTTAACTAAAAGTACAACATTTAGACAAGGAGATAATATAACATTTAATACATATAAGCAAAACCATATAATATGAATAGAATAATACAAGCAAAGTATCACCAAGGGCATACTAAATTTAATAGTATTTCGCGAGGAAAGCAATGCCTACCAAATAGTACTTTTGCTATTATACATAATCTTTGTAAATCAGTCAATACATGGAATTCAAACGATTTACATTCCATTATGGAGTTAGGTGATGCTTTATATACAGAAATGCATTCTTTTAATAAAGAAGTACTTATGCATCCAGATGATTTACCTAAATATATAGAGCACAATACCAATATATACTCACTCTCACTAAAACAACCTTATTATGGTGACGTGCTACATTGCATTGATCCTTCCTACCCAGATATTCAAACTGCATTAAATCGCGGTATACATCGTTATACTGGCATTTTACTTTGTATGAATGCATATGTTATTTCGATTTTTTCAAACCAACAAACATACTTTGTATTTGATTCACATAGCCGAGATAACAGAGGGATGCCTCACCCTAATGGGACATGCATTGCTATTGAAAAAACAACTTTCAAAGGGCTAGTAGAATATATCTTCGAACTTGCTAACAGTATAAAAGTGCCAAATGAAAATTATGTAGCATTTGAATTAACTCCAATAGATATAAAAAGAATTACTAAAAAATCATTCCAAAATGTCGTTAGGGAAAACAAGAAAAAGGTCCAATTAACAGCTACCCAAAAACTATGTATACATAAAACAGGGAAAACAATAAATATAATGGACGATATTGTCATGCCTTTTACTAATAGTACGAAAATACAAAGAACAAATCCTGCTGATAAAGAGAGTAACAGTTTAGGCGGACCATCAACTACAATACCTACAAAGCAAACAAGCCTTTCTAGCAGTGGCATTATGAATTTAGATGCTACCATGTTGTCAAACTCACAAAAAAGAACATACACTATTCCTGTTACAGAAGCAATACTATCGAGCAAAAAGCAACGTGTACAACCCAACATACATAGTGTAGTGGCCAATAGTATAGATATACAAACAAATATATTGCAAACCCAAAAACTATTAATCGACTTCCATAAACAAATAATCTATGGCCCAGAGTACGTTTGTACTATTTGTAATCAATTATGGCATAAACAATCCTTGAAAAACACAAGAGGTATTTCCACACATCCAAGATTTATACAATGTGACATTAGTCAAAACAAAACAGACTATATATGTACCACTTGCTATAGATATATTAGTAAAGATAAAATACCGCCATGCTCTTTTATAAATGGAATGAAGTTTGAAAATATACCAATGCAATTAAATTTGCATAATTTGGAGGAAAGATTAGTTTCGCCAAGAATTCCTTTCCTACAAATTAGGGCATTACCTCGTGGATCACAGAAATCATTAACAGGGGCTGTTGTTAATGTACCTGCAGATGTTATGACAACAGTTACAATTTTACCAAGGCAAATTAATGACAACATGACAATTCCAATAAAATTAAAAAGGAAGTTAGCTTATAAATCATATACACATTTTGAAAATGTCAGGCCAAATCATGTAAAACATGCAGCAGTGTGGCTAGCAACAAATAGTGACATGTTTAAAGAATATGGAGTCACTATTAATCCAGATTGGGAATATATACCACCAGAAATAAACTATTGCAATGAAACATCAGAACAAGATGAGTCATCAAACACTTCAGATAACATAGAAGCAGGAAATTTAGATACTTTGTTAACAAATGAAACTATTACCACTGATAGTGTCAATGTCTTATGTTTAGCACCTGCTGAATATAACACACCTAGAGGTTTATATGAAGACAAAGATTCAGAATTTTTGGCTTTCCCAACAATTTTTTGTGGCACTCGAAGACCAAACAATACTGACAGACACTTACCTGTACATTATAGCACAATATGCCAATGGGAATTAAGGAGCTATGATAGAAGAGTAGCTAAATCAATAACTAATATTTTCTTTAAGCTGAAAAAATTGCACATAAAACAAATACAGGGCAAAATAAACATTTCCCTACGGAAATTTTTCACTAATGGTGAATGTATTACTGCAAAAGACATAAAATGTAACTTAGAAAGCATCTTACACTATAATGAAGGATATAAAATACTGAAAACTATCCGCAGTTCACCACCATATTGGGAACACTGCAAAAAGATCTGTTTGCTATGATAAGACAACTTGGAATCCCAACTTTTTTCCTCACTTTATCTGCTGCAGAAACAAAATGGCTTCATTTAATTAATATATTATTACGAGTGCAAAAACTAAATGAATGCACAGAGGAAGAGTTTAAAGATATGCCTTGGGAAACAAAATGCAAATTAATACAACAAGATCCAATTACCTGTGCAAGACATTTTGACTTCCAAGTTCGGAAATTATTTAATTGCATTATAATGCATAAAACAAACCCTATTGGGAAACTAATTGACTTCTTTTACAGAGTAGAATTTCAACAAAGAGGTTCCCCACATATACACGCATTATTATGGATAGAAAATGCACCACAATATGGGATAGCGGAGTTAGCAGAAGTAATTTTATTTATTGACAAATATATAACTTGCAGTAAATCACAAGACACACAATTAGAACCTTTAATACCTCTACAAAAGCATGCACACACCAAAAATTGCAGGAGAAAAAACAAACGGACATGCAAATATCAATATCCTAGATATCCAATGCCACAAACTATAATACTAGAATCTTTACCATCTGATGCAACAGATGAACAGTTGCAGGAAAACATTAAATCTATTCATGAAGCTATGAATACTCCGGAATTTAGTACACTAGATTTTGCACAGTTTTTAGGAGTAATACATTTAGATAATCAACAATATATTACATGTATAAGATCATTAATAGGGAAAACAACTATTTTTTTAAAGAGAACACCAGCAGAATGTTTTATTAATAACTATAATTCAATTCTTCTAAAAGCTTGGAGAGCAAACATAGATTTACAGTTTATATTAGATGCATATGCTTGCGCTGTTTACATTATTTCATATATCAGTAAATCACAAAGGGGAATGAGCAAAATAATTGCACAAGCTGCAAAAGAAGTAAATCATAATACTAATGTAAAAGAACAACTTAGACACATAGGCAACAAATTCCTAAACTGTTCAGAAATAAGTGCTCAAGAAGCAGCTTACCTCATTCTTCAAATCCCATTACGGAAAAGTTCTCGATCATTTATATTTATTAATACTAGCCCCCTGAACAAAGAGCTTATTTATTGAGAGATGTAGATAGTATAAATTCATTGCCAGATACATCAACTAACATACAGTGTGAAAATATTATCGAGAAATATTGCAAACGACCAAAATCATTAGAACAGTGTACCTTAGCAGATTTCGTAGCGACTTATAATTATAATGGTAAACTTTTTTAAAGCAAAATAAAAATGACAGTGAAACTTTACTCGCTGAAACAAATTTTTATAGCTCAGACGAAGAAGAACTTGAAATAGACACCATAACTCAAAATACAGAAAATATACACATAGACACAAATTATACTTTCAGAAAGCGTTCATGTAGGAAAATTATACGCTACTGCAAATTTAACAAAAACACTGACTCAGAGAATTATTATCGGGAATTATTAATGCTTCACTATCCATGGAGAGAAGAAAGCAAAATAATATTAAATAACACCACATATTACGAAAGATATATGCAAGTTAAAAATATTGCAGATACCCATTATAATAATTACAATAAAAACAACGAGATTATTACTGAACTTACTAGCCAGAGCGACAATGAAATGCTAAATAGCCCTCTTCAACCGACAGTAATAATACCATCAAATATAGTAAACAGTGAGATCGGAAATAATGAACAGACTATATATGACTTATCACTAGATTTAGGTATCCGAAGCATAACTGAAGAACAAACTTTAACTAATTCTATATTAACAGACGATAAGTACTATGAAATAATGCATAATTTAACAGAAGAGCAACTAAATTTTGTCTATCATCATTTACACTGGCTAAAAACAAAAGAAACACCATGCTATACATTTTGCACTGGTGGTGCAGGAGTTGGGAAGAGCTTTCTTATTACTGCACTTTATCAAACATTGCTACGGTATTACAATACCAAAGCTGGTGAAGATCCAAACAATGTTTATATATTACTTACTGCTCCAACAGGGAAAGCAGCACATAATATTAATGGTAAAACACTACATAGTACTTTTAAAATACCTGTATCACAAAGTTTACATTATAAACCACTAACACATGAGCACAGAAGTACTCTACAAGCTCAACTAATACATCTTAAAGTGCTAATAATTGATGAAATTTCCATGGTTGGGAGGAATATGTTTAACTTTATACATAACAGGCTACAAGAAATAAAATCATCTAACCAACCTTTTGGAGGCATTACAATTTTAGCTATTGGGGACTTTTATCAGTTAAAACCTGTGTTTGACACCTATATATTTGAAAATGGTAAACACTCATATGGACCTCTAAGCACTAACTTATGGGCAACACATTTTAAACTGTTTGAGTTGACAAAAATCATGCGTCAACAAAATGACCTATTATTTGCTGAATTGCTAAACAGATTAAGAGAAGGTAAACATACAGCCAAAGATATATTAGACATAAATCAGCGTGAAAAAGAACCAGATAACACCATTGCTAAATATATCCCATATATAATGTCAACTAACAACGAAGTAAATGCTATTAATCAGAAAGTTTTATTGCAACATAGCCAGCAATATCAAGTTTATACTACAATAGCAAAAGATATCGTTAGTTCTGATCTTGCAGAAAAAGTTAAAGAGGCAATATTACAACAATTACCAAAAGATCCGACAAAAACTATGGGGCTTGCCCACACACTACACATAGCTTTAAAGCTACGCTATGATTTAACTTGTAATGTCGATGTTAATGATGGCCTAACTAATGGAGCTTCAGGTTTAGTGGAATTGGTTGAAAATATTAATAATACACCATTTATTGTTTGGATTGCATTTGATAATAAAACAGTTGGAAGAAATGCACGGGAACAAAACAAACACTTATATCACTCACAGATTTCATCAGCGTGGACACCCATACATCCAATTTCAAGACAATTTCAATTTACGAAAAAATTTATAACAATTATACGCAAACAATTTCCATTACGACAAGCATCTGCACGGACTATACATAGGACACAAGGAGAAACTATAGAACCACTTTATATACACTTTAATGACAGTAAAATACATCACTTGCATTATGTTGCTTTAAGCAGAGCAAAATCAATATCAAACATATACATTCAAAACATTAACGAACAAAAAATTATAGTACATCCAAAAGTTAAAGAAGAAATGCAAAGATTAAGAACATGTATGCTATTAGAAATATCTGTACCACAAATAGGAACATACAACACACAATTAAATATTATTACACAAAATATACGCTCAATTCAGAAGCATTTTATATCCCTAACATCAGATAAAAACATTATGAAAGCCGACATTATTTGTTTGACTGAAATAAACACTACTAGAAAAGCAGCACACAATGATTTTATTATAGACCAATATCATCATATGATTTTTGATAAATATCATAATCACCAAACAAGCCATGGCATTATATTATATTACAGAAAAGGCATTTTCATTTTACCTATTTATGAAACACAACAAGGAATTGACATTATACATTTTACGCTACATATTAATGAAAACAACTACTTAGTTATAATCCTATATAAACCGCCACATATATTATTGCAAACACTATTACAAGCAATAAATAATATAACTCAGTTCTACCCAAATTATCTATATATAATAATGGGAGATTTTAACATAGATTTAACAACAAAATGCCCAAAAAGTACAAAACTTCTAGAATATATGGAAACACAATTACAATGCAAACAACTTATAAACACTTACACAACAAACTACCAATCATTATTAGATCACATATACACAAATGAAGTACTTAAAGCATTTGGAACATTAGAATGCTATTATAGTGATCACAAAGCATTATGGCTGTCAATTTGAAATGTTACTAATTTTTCTATCATTGCAGATGCTTACAATTGAAGAAATTATTAATAAGGCAACAGACAACAGCAAACCTTACCAAAAGCCAATAAGAGTAAACGTTGTGAAATGTTCAACAAAAACATATTACCGGAATGCAAAAGAAGACAATAAAGTATTATATCATTTGGCATTAGCAGACACAACTGGAACCATTAAAGAAATCTGCTACAATGAAGAATTCTACAACCAGACAAAAGAAAGGAATGGTTTGCTAATTCGCAACTTTTTAATCAAAAACAATGCAATTATTATAACAAAACAAACCAAAGTAACAAAATATCCAGCAATGGTATTACCAGAATGTATAATCAAAGAAGCAGAAAAAATATTGCAACCACCAGCACCTCCAGCATCGCCGATAAAGGCAATAAAGGAAGCAAAATTAAAAACCATGATGAGTGTTTGCGGCACAATTACAGAGGTAAGTCAATAAACAACACTTACAGTAACTAATTACTTGACTTCAACGCTAACACTACTCTTTCAACTTTACAAACTGTTCTAAACACTCCAACAACCGCACACTGCACTACTAAATACATTGCACTACTAGCTACTCTTCACTTCTACACATATTTCTACCTTTCCTCAAACAACACAATACACTTCACTTAAAACATTATCTCCTCTCCAACGCACAGCTAAAAACACATACACACTACTACTCTTACACACTTATATCCTCTTTCCCAATAAATAACCCATCCAAACATGCAACAAACACAACTCATTTCAACACAGCGCTATCTCCTCTTCCACAACAACTTTATCATCTACAAATACAACACCACCATTACAAAAATAACACAACTTCCTATTCAAAAATACCTCACCACACTACAACTTACAATAAACTCTATCTCCTCTTCTATAACACTTAGCTACAACAAAACTAACACCAAGCAACACAACACACATTTTCTATCAACACAATATAATAAGCAACACCACCACACACACATCCACCACTAACACCTTACTCACTACTCATTCCTTCTACACAAAACACTAAAACACCTCAAAAAAAAAAAACAATACTAACTGCACCTACATACTACCTACTGTTCACTTACCAACATACCTAACTCTCTATCTTCATACATCACTTTATCACTATTTCGCTACATAACTGTCCAAACACTACCTACTCTTCACTTAGCAACATAACTATCTCTCTCTCTTTAACTACCTGGTTTTATTACTATCTCACTACGTTACTCTCCAACTATCTCTCTTGCTAACTTACTCTCACTATCTTACTCTCTTCCTATACATCTCACAAAATAAATCTCTCACTATCTTTCTTTCGTTCACTTACTCCCCCTCTTCTTAACTACATCACTATCTAACACTTTCTTTCAATAACTACTATTATCTCTCTCACTAATTAACTCTCTTTTTCACTATCTCACTATCTCTACTACTTCAATAACTAACTAATAAACTTAACTAAATTATAATCGCAATTTCATTTTTTTTTAGGAAGAAGAAACCAAAAATATATTTGTGGCCGGACAAGAAACTCTTATAAAATCCATTACAATAAAGGATTCCACAGACTATGTAAAAATTACATTGTGGAGAGAGGCAACTAACTTCAATATTCAAATTGGACAATATGTAAAAATAACTCATGTCACAGTACATGAGTTCAACGGGGAGAAAATATTAAATACGACGAGACACAGCCAATTTGAAGTAAGTATATATTTAATTATTTCTTTTACACAACCATAAATCTGCTCCCTAGCAAGCATCTAGACAGTATACACATAGGACAAAAAGCCAAAATAGTTAACAAGTTAAAATATCACACTTTACTAAATCCTTACAAAGCAAACATGCTCATAGCATTCTCTTAGATAAGTAAGGAGCTAGTTCCAATACAAAAATAGGACAGTAAAACAAAGCTTTTACATCCAACATTAATTTCTAGAGCAAAAAACTACAAGGACACATTTAATTCCTAGGCAAAAAAACCTTGTTCAAATGTAGTAATTGGGTATCCTTACACAGTATTTAAAAGCCTTCTCATACAAGGCTTTCTACTACCTACAGTGTACTTAGCAAATGCTAATTACCTAAAATATTTAAAGCACTACAATAGTACAAGCAACTTACTACCAATATCTCAATAAAAGTGGTCTGTATAAGCACAGGGAACAAACATACACTAAATATAACAAACAAAGCACATAGAAAAAATAGTCAGCTATGTAAGCCGCATATTATTTTATACTCATTGACTACTCTAAACAAGTACCAACATTATTTGCGATACTATTAGTAGTAAGCACGAATTATAAAACTATTTAGAAAAAATACACTAACAAATTTTAAACAAACCTAATCTTTACTTTAACATCTATTTACAGGCAACAGAACCTCCTTCTGAAACAATCCAAATACAAATATATGGAATTGAAAGGACCGATCAAGAAACAAGCACTATTACAACACAAGTGCTAAATAGTGATACATATCAGTCTATGAAAATAAGCAACGACATTCTAATGGACTGGTTTAGTATTAATACCGAAGTTGAAGAATTATCAGATGCAATTATACCATATTTGCCATGTATATGCGAAGTTCTTTTTGCAATGACATTATTATGGAGATAATACAAAATATTTCATACGAGTAAATAAATGTTAAAAAAAACTGTATAAATGTTACTTCTAACTGTTTTTTCATATTACAAACTTTTTATGTGCGAATAAAAATGTTACAGCCAACTTTATAATCTTAGAACTGTTTACTTGCCTTTTTTAGTATTACATATACCAATTTACAAACATTTACTACTACTAATAACATTTGAAACTGCTTAGTTTTTTAAGTTAGCTTCTTTCAAAGAATAATCTTCGCTTTACACTTATAACTACATCCATTTAAAAATGCAACACTGTAGAGAAAAATGCTTTTATTTGTTTAGTGTTTTTAACAACAGGGTGCCATCAGAGCAAGTTCTATTCACTAATATAACAATGGGCTTATCAATACCAAAAAGTAGAACTTTAGCACATCTTATACTATAACAAGCAGCATTTCACCACAGCTGCTCCTCTTCCAACCATGCTTCCAAATCTTTATTCATTATTGCATATAAAAGCATTTCCACATACATAACTTCAGACTACAAGTTGTATAGAAATTACTTTCAATTTACATACTTCGAAAAGCAGTGCTAAAATGTAGCCATTACTATCAATGCTTCCATCTTAAAAAACAGTACATGTTATAGCAGTTAACATAATGTGCTGCATAAGTAAAAACTTATAAAACCGGAAAGCGAGACCTATTGGCTATGCCAATGCTTGTTTACATTGGCCACGCCCCTTTGAGAGACCCTCCAGTTTTTTCATCCCACTTAAAGCCCTGCTTGTAATAGAGAAGAAAGTGAGAGATCCCCAGCACTTGTTCCAGGCAGGTCATAAACATTTTTAAAATCACCGAATTCAAAAAAGGTTAAAACGCCCACCCCTCAATAAAAGAACTGCTCCGTGCTGCAGGTAATTGCCGTTTTCTCCCCTGGAACCAAAGTGATTTCGAGTAACTAGTGATTTGCGCTGGAACGGGCCCTCCCTCCCACCCCCTCCTGGGAGCGCCTGCAGCATCCTCCCGTGGACATCAGAGGAACCGAGGCGAGGGATGCAGGAGCCAGACTGGCCCATGGGGGATGGGGCACCACACAGCAGCCAGGAGGTACCTCTGGAAGACCGGAAGGGATGGGAGGGAGACCAACAGCCAGAATCTGCCGCGGCCCTCTTTGAGACTACAGTCTTTACGGGTCTCATCCTATTTCCATGTGGTGAATCCGACCTCTTTTAAATGGTCAGTCAGGCTGTATGTGGTCCAATAACGTACACGATCCATTCAACTGATTTAACCCACCAAGACTAGTATCCACTGAACGCTACAATCTGAATTATATCTGAACACTTTATTGCATTGTGCACGTTTTTACAGAGCACAGAAAGATGAAAGGCTGAGTCGGCCCGCCCATATTCTAACCTGTGTCTTGCAGGTAACACGCAGCTCTCTTCAGCAAGGACATCAACCGACTGGGATATCTTAACAGGAAAGCATTTATCCTGGGAAGACACGAGAATAACACAATAAGGGAGCCATGGAAATATAGCTTGTTTTATTATTTTGTGGGGTTACATCAAGTGTGACACTGCGAATTACATCGCCTGCAGCCTATGGAACAGACAAGTATTATAAAGCCCTAAATTACCAGTGGGCAACAAGACATTCAAATAAGGAATAGTCGGTCAATCATTTAGGCAAATACCAAATAAATGACAAGTATTCAGCCAAATACTGAACTACTGGTCAAGATTTCAGCTAAATACCAAAGAGAGGGTAAGTGTTTCGTCTTACCAAATAGTTCGTTATTTAGACAAAAATTAAACAGGTCAAATATTCAGGGAAACCCCAAAACAGCGGTTCTGTATTCAGTGCAACACCACAAAGATGGTAAAGTGGCTGCCAGAATACTGAACAGTCGGTCAAGTTTTTGGCAGACCTCTATACAATTAGTCAGGTAGTTGTTCAGCTCTCACGTAGATAAATATTGTGGCCAAATTCCACATAGTTGGTCAAGTAATAAGCAAGATACCCAGTTTAGCACAGTATCTAAAAGTCATCAAAACTCTCTCATAAAGTTAGGATGGAGTCGTAATTAAGGTTGAGCCGAAGGAATTGCTCCTCTGCAGGAATGTGTCTATGGAGAAAGCTCTTGTTGTAGCACAGCGCTTACGGCTTATGTAGGCTGATGATCTTGCGCATATATAGATCTATTTTTAAGTTTCTCTTCTTTCTCTTCTCTTTGAAATTTCTATAGCTGGCTCATCCGACTTCGGACTGAGGAAGCAGTTTTTGCTCTAATTTATATTGATTTCATGTCCTTAGGTACAAGACTATATTAGGTATCTATTTTGAGGACTTTGCTTATCCTTACTAGTTGTAAAACTCAATAAAAGATTTACAAACGGACAGTTTATATAAAATGACCCTTCAAAATAAAATAATGGAAAAGTTCACTGCAGAATTACAAATACGTCTGTAAACTACCTACTAGGTCCCAGGATGCTTGATTCCGGTCCAGGGAAGACATGGCTTGGCAGTTCGGTCTGGACTGTTCCCATGAGGCACAGGGTCAAGACTGATTTGCATATGGCTATGTCTGAACTGGGGTGGCGTGGTGAAGCAAAATAACGATGGATTAAACCCAGATCTGTGACTGGGGGTGAATGTTTGCCAATGTGCAGCATTCCGTCCATCATCTTGTGTGTTTTGCATTTCGCCCTAAGTGGGAAGGGTATGCCCAGACGTGGTTCCCTTGCTCACTTTGCCACTGGATTCAAGATAGCCTGGTTGATGAGCGTTATGAACCCGAAACCGGTCCTAGGATGCTTGATTCCGGTCCAGGGAAGACATGGCTTGGCAGTTCGGTCTGGGCTGTTCCCATGAGGCACAGGGTCAAGACTGATTTGCATATGGCTATGTCTGAACTGGGGTGGCGTGGTGAAGCAAAATAACGATGGATTAAACCCAGATCTGTGACTGGGGGTGAATGTTTGCCAATGTGCAGCATTCCGTCCATCATCTTGTGTGTTTTGCATTTGGCTCAGCAGAGAGCAGGTGTTTTCCGGGATGATGGAAATTCAGTCGATGGTTGATGTGGGCCAGTCCTAAGCTGTGTAGGGCTTTGTCGCCGTGAGTGAGGATCTTGAACTGCCATCTCTTCTGGATGGGGAGCCAGTGGAGGTGTCTGAGGTGGGGGGTGAAGTGGGTCCTTTTCGGGAGGTCGAGTATGAGTCTGGTTTCAGCATTCTGTATGGTCTGTAGTCATCTGAGGAGCTGGGCAGAGATGCCAGCGTAGAGAGTGTTGCCATAGTTGAGGCGGCTGGTGACAAGGGCCTGAGTGACCGTTTTTCTGGTGTTGGTTCGGATCTATCGAAAGAATCTGCGGAGGGTGTAGAAACAGTAGAAGCGACTGAGTTGACTTGTCGTTTCATGGTCAGTTCGCTGTCTAGGATGATGCCTAGGTTGAGAGCATGGTCAGTCGGTGCGGGTGTGGGTCTGAGTTCCGTTAGCCACCAGCTGTGGTCCAGATGGAAGTGTTTCTCCCAAAGATCAGTACTTCTGTCTTGTCGGAGTTGAGTTTCAGGCAGTTGTCCCTCATCCAGTTGGCTATGTTGGTCATGGCGTCGCAGAAGTTGGTTCTGGTGGTGGGGGGTGCTGGGAGAGCGAGAGGATAAGCTGAGTGTTGTCTGCGTATGAGATTATGTTGAGGCTGTGGGATCTGACGATGTCTGCGAGAGGGGTCATGTAGGTGTCAATGAGGGTGGGGCTGAGGAATGATCCTTGGGGTACGCCACATATGATGTCCTTGGGTTCTGAAGTGAAGGGAGGCAGTTAGATGCTCTGCGTGCTACCTGTCAGGAAGGAGGTGATCCATTTAAGGGCGTTGTGTCGTATGCCGATGTTGTAGAGTCGGTTGATGAGTGTGTGGTAGAACCGGGTGTCGAACGCTGCCGAGAGGTCGAGGAGGATCAAGGCTACAGTCTCTCTGTGATCAATGAGAATTCTGATGTCGTCTGTGGTGGCGATCTAAGCGGTCCCTGTGCTGTGGTTGGCACAGAATCCAGATTGGGAGGCGTCCAGTAGGTGGTTCTGTTCCAGGAGTGCGGTGAACTGTTGGTTGATGGCCTTCTCAATTACTTTGGCCGGGTCAGGGAGCAGGGACATTGGGCGGTAATTTTTTTGTTCGCCAGGGTGAGCGGAAGGTTTCTTTAGAAGGGGTCTGACCTCTGCGTGTTTCCAACTGTCCGGGAAGATCACTGTGGCGATGGATGAATTGATAATGCTGGTCAGGTCTTGGCTGATTAGGTTGGATCTGAGGTTGAAGAGGAGGTGGAGGCAGGGGTCGGTGGGCGCCCTGGAGTGGATGGCTGAGGTGATCTGGGTGGTGAGCGGGGAACAGGTGGTGATCATTCGGATGGTTTGCGTTGGTTGGCAGAGGCTGTTGAGATTTAACGCTGAGGGTTTGGGTCGAAGTTGTTGTAGATGGTGGCGATCTTGTTGTGGAAGTAGTCTGAGAGGGTGTCGCAGAGTTCTTGGGAGGTGTGAATGGTGTTCTCTGTGGCTGTCGGGTTGGAGAATTCTTTGACTATCTTAAAGAGTTCTTTCATGTGATTAACTGCTATGTTGATGCGGGCTGTGATGGCTTCTCTCTTGGCTTTCTTGATGCTCTGGTGGTAGTTGCAGAGGGCTGCCTTGTAGGTGTCTCTGTCGGCAGGGTTCTTTGAGGCGCACCATCTCCTCTTGAGTTGGTGGCAGTAACGCTTGTAGGCTCTGAGCTCTGGGGTGTACCACCTGGCTTGTTTTGAGGTTTTGTTGGATTTTGCCGGTTTCATCGGGGCAACTCTGTCGGCACATTCAGTTAGCCAGCTGGAGAAATTCTGGACGGCCTGGTTGAGTTTTGCTGAGGTTTCGTGTAGGGCAGAGCTGAGGGCCTGTGTTCATTGTGTCTTGGTTATCTTGCCTTAGCTGCGGTGGAAAGAGCCATGGTTCTTGGTGATGGGGTGCTGAGTCTTGGACCTGGTGAAGTGTACAATGGCGTGGTTGGTCTAGGTGGGTTCTGAGATGTGGCTGAATATGATTTTGCTGCTGGAAGTAAAGATGGCGTCGAGAGTGTGTCCGGCTTTATCATGAGTTCGGTAACCAGTTGGGTGAGGCTGATGTTGTTCACGTTCTCCAAGAGGGAGGATGTGTTGGCATCGTTGGGGTCATTGACATGGAAGTTGAGGTCGCCGAGCAGGAGGTAGTGGTAGGAGTCGATTGCTAGGGGGGCGATGAGGTTGGCGATGGCGTCGCAGAAGGCCGGTTGGGGTCCTGGGGTCCTGAGGGTGCCTCTGAATATGGCCTTGGCATTGGTTTGTATTTGGTGTGGGATCATCAATGGTTTCCTTGAAGAGGATGGGGATGCCCCTTCAGTGTTTGTTGGTGCAGTCTTGGTGTATCATCTTGCAGCCTTCGGGTGTTGCTGTGGTGAAGTCGGAGTTCAAGGAGGGGTTGAGCCAGGCTTTGGTGATGAAGGCGACATCTGGGGCGAGGGCGGTGAGGGTGTCCCATACTTCTGTGGCATGTTTGCAGAGAGATCAGACATTGAGCAGGATTCAGTGGAGTGGTTCTGGGTTGTTTGAGGTTCCCTGGGTGGTGGCGGTAGCAGTGGCGGCGCGGGCTCCTATGCGGGTGTTGGTTCAGTGATGCGGGAGAGGCGGCAGCGACGGCAGGTGAAAGTTTCCTTGGTTGATTGCGGGAGGGCAGTGTAGCAGTAGCTGTCTTGGTGACTGGGGTTCAGAGTGAGGAGCTCTGGTGGTGGCGTGTATCGGCGGGTGTTGGGAGGGCCAGGGGTCCTGGTGCTGTGTGCGGTCCAGGCACGGACGGATGCAGATGGACTTGCCTTTGGCACACTGGTGGCACACCCGCTGTGCGCGTCCTCTGCGCTGCAGCCTTCATAAATAGTCCTGGGAGGTGGGAGGGGCCAGGAGGCAGAAGGGCGGGAGCGGGACTGGCGGGAGAAACCGAAGTGTACAGACACAGTAAACAAACAGACTAACACCGTAAGCATTAAAACACGCTGAAACACACTGAAGCAAAGAAACTTAAGTACCTTAAACTGAGCTGAAGCAAATCAAATGTGCTTCCTATTTCCTCAAAGAATGTACATTCGGCCTTACAGTCCACCATCTCTAGGTTGTGATAAAAAAGGGTTACACTCCTGCAATCCCTAGCTCTTTTTGGGGTGCTAAATCAGGTTTCACAGTTGGAAATTCTAGAAGAGCATCTTATGGAATTTTACTGCGACTCTCCTTTGTTAGAGGGCTCTTTGCTAGATTTCTAGTTGTTTGCCACATGTGTCCCAAATGGGACTTGTAAAGGTTTCTAAAACCCTATATGAAGCTACCTTGTATGAATTAGCATAGCTAACATGAGTGGAGTAGATACATTTGTCCCTAGGAGTATGAGAGGCCCACTGTACTCCAATTAGGCTGTTGTTCACTTCCCATTCAGTAGGCATAGGTGCTCGTTGTTCGTGCTCTCATTAGCGTCCAGGGCACCCTGCTGGCTGCTGTTCCCCCTGGCCCTGGAAATCACTAGGCACCCTCCAGCTGCCACATTGCTATTCGGTTAGTAATATCTCCCTTGTCTCTCAGGCTTCCACCATCACCTTCTCTTCCTTAGCACCTTGGTCATCCCATTATGTGCTTAATATAGTTGAAGGGGTTTTCTCTCCTTGGACCTTACCACAGACAGCTGTTGGATTCTACTCATTATGCTTTCTAAATATTGTATTATATGCCAGCAACACAAGCCTGGCCTCCAGCTTCACTATCTCCTCTAGATATTTCTGAAAACTATACATTAGATATGGTCTTTCTCCCTACAAAAATGTGGCGTATTATCGCCAGCCCTGACCCCTAATTCAAGAGGGTTCTCTGGATCTCTTTCTTGGCAGGCTTCACCTAAGTCTACCTATGTCCTCAGATTGTGAAGTGCACTTCTCCTCTGCTTCCACTGGAAACAGTGCAAACATGTTGAAAGGTTATAATTTCATCACATTCTCCCTCCATTCTTGTGGCACATGGCCTGCTATATCCCAATCATATTAACCCTGGCCGAAACATGGCGGCTTTTCCTGCGACTTACACAACAGGTGAAATCCTACTCTGCACCACTGCCCGATTGCTTTTACTCTGGTACTATCATTTTGTTAGGTTCTGGCTTGGCTACCATTATTTTGTCTGTAACCTATTGTTACCATTTTTTTAAATATACATAGCCTTGTGTCAAGGCTTACCGGGGGGGGGGGTTATAAATCAGCTTACGATGGCTCATTGGACATCCTGGAGATCATTTTCTACAATCTGCCTCACACCTCCTAGTAATCAATGACTGGCTTTTCATACCCAGGTGGAGCTGGCCTACTGGCCAGAAAGGTGGACTCCGTGCAAGATTCATTATTATTTTACATACATGAGGCCCTCTCAGATCTTCCCCCAGTTGCTAAACGAATCTTTTTTTGTAAATCTTTTTATTAAAGACAAAGCAACAACACACTGTTGTACACTGGCATGGCCACATAAAGAATTTTTTTCTCAGCATCAAACAGTCCCTGAGTCTCCCCAGCCCTCCTCTCCACATTACAAACAAGGACATTTCATTTGGAGTGATTAGAGAGCAGCACATCAGAACCAGCATTAGTGAATGGAGTGCAGGGATTTCCCCTGTAGTCATTCTATTTTCCCCAAACGTTCGCCCTTTTTTTAGGACAGCCACGGCCTTCATATATCACCTTCTCAGCCAACATGCACCAATCCATGTAAGCTTCCAGTACCCCAATTGTGGTGCCTGCTACACTCCCCCCCCCCCCCGCCCCCATAATCGTGTAATGTTTCGGCAAAACTAATCTTTGATCTGTGGAGAACCTTGCTCTGCGCAATGCAATGGGACAGCAAAATGACTGGTGAGAATACTTTGTGGGTCGAGTCTACTTGTTTTTGCATTTTCCAATTCAATAAGCGCTGGTAAGTTGTTTGACTCTCCCACTGCCAGGTCCATTGTTGGTTTCTTTGTTTGTTTGTTATAATCCTTCTTTGCCTCCATCATGAGTCACGAACTGTTTTTAAATGTTGACACTTTTCACAACCACTATCACTACTTCTATAGTAGGGGGAAGGGTAAACCAAGCTAACCATTAGGAACACACTAACATTGTAGGAGGCAACTAGATAGGTTCGAAATTACCCTCATGAATGAAATTGCTTGAGACAGAAATAGCTTTTAAATTTCCTATTGTGTGGATCAGCTATTTAACAAGTTGCCTCGACAGCAGTAATTTCGCACTTGGGCGAACACTTTGTAGTAAGATGTACATAATTGAATGTATACTGGAATACAAGGTTAATCAGCATTAGTAGATTTAACTCTTTATGGGTCAAACAACTCAAGGAAATAGTAAGATTCATGACATTTTCGCTACTTAACAAAACATCTTTCGAGGATGGGGAGAAATTTGGGGCCATATTATCAAGAAACTGCGATAAACATCGTAGAGTGCGCTTAGCGCGAAAATAATTATCGCCTGCTATCGCTGGTATATATCGCCACGCTAACGCTGTATTAGCAACAGTTAGCACCATGGCGATATATAATCCAGCGATAGCGGGAGAAATGGGCCAACATCGCCACAAAACCAGCGATGTTGCATGGGGGGACGGGGGAAACCTTGCTGATACGACCATGTGGTCGTATCAGCAGAATCCACCCCCCCATGTTAAGTATGTACAAGTCAGGTTTTGGGCAGGTGTTAAAAATCCAGCTATGACCCCGGTTAGCGCGACTTTTAACGTCGCTAACCGGGGCCAGGGCCTCATTGCTAATAGGCGATAGGCCTGTTAGCGGCTGTTTTCCTGGTCTTTTGGTCGGAACGCCTACTTTGCATGTCATTAGCGATAAATATCGCTGACATGCAAAGTGGCACCCAACACGCTCGCTGCTGGAAAGCTGTCGCTAACAAGTGTTAGCGACAGCTTGCTGATAGGGTGATAATAATATCGCCGCTTTAGCGGCAAAAAGTGCCGCTAAAGCGGCGATATTGCCCTTGCTAATATGCCCCTTGTGGTTACTATCTGAAAATAGCAATGCTAAATAGGAAAAGTTGCCAACAATTTATAATTTGTAAAAGAAAATGATAAGCTCACGGTAAACAGGATAGTTTTTCTGCATCTTATTATTTTTTAAAAGTGATTCACAATAATTTGCAATGATTGGAGCTCTATTGTAATGGCGAACTAACCTTACCCCTATGACGTTTTAGAAACGCACTTAACAAATCGGTGTGTAGTTTATGTTTGTTTGGATATTATTTGTCACTGTTTTTTCTCTACATCTCCCATAAGTCTCAGCAACCGAAAAACAGGAAATAATGTAATCAAAAACTGAATGCATTTAAATGTCTTCGTAACGTTGCTGAAAAACCCGTGAACAAGGTCTCTGGAATACTGAAACGCGTCGGGACACGAGAGATCAATACAAGAGATCATAAAAGACCCGTGAGTGCGATCGAGTGCTTTCCTTTGGAAAATGTGTTGAATATATATATACCAGCAGCCATTACCCTAAGAGCTAGAGGCTCTGAAGTCTGTGAGGACTATACAAAATAAATGCAATAAAAGAATACATAAAAAGACCACGACTACTGTAACAAAAATTAAAGGGAAACCAGCGTGCTCGTGGAACTGCTCGGGAGCAGTGCAAGTGAAAGCTCATTAGAAACAAGTGTGGGAACAATGACACCTAGTGAACGATGGAAGTAACTCTGTAAGTAAGGAAAGCTTAACAAGGGATTACTTCATTAACTGCTTGATGCCTGACGATTTCGGAAGTTGCACGGGGCGCGGTTTTGAGGCTCAGTACATGTACAGCGTTTACCTTGCGGGAGCGAGCAGCGGCGCCATCTGTTTCCAAAGCGCGAGCGTGATAATTGCAAACAGATGGCGTTGCTGCTCGCTCCCGCAAGGTAAACGCCGTACATGCACGAGTGCTCATTGGAAACAGTGCAGAACATGCACAAGTTTCCAACAAAGTTAGGAGTGACTCCAAGAGGTCACTCCAGCAGCGCTTGCGCGCTGCGTAGGCGAGACCTAAAAAACTAGTGGCTGTGCGAAACGTTGGTGCATAAGCACTCAGCGGATGAGAAGAGATGTTATGTTATCTCCGTACAGCAAAGACGTGACGTAATGTAACATTTGAATAGCATATAGAGGAGAGGAAATGCAGGATGATGGCGCTGCCCATCGTTTATAAACAGTTCATAGGTGTGAATGATACAAATTCAGACTTAGGGGCGTGTGGCTAGAGTTTCCTGTGGAGAGTAATAAATACGCGTACTTCGACTTTGGTGTGGGATAATTCATTGGCTTTCTCCGGTTGGGGTGTCTACTCTACTTAGCTTGTTTTGGCACCTACAAGCAGGTTCAAAGTCTGTGCCCATAGACCAGCGCCCAGGCTTTAGCCTCTGTTTAGGAATACTTATCCCGTCTGTGCCTGTGGTTGGGGGGGGGGCGGCACTAGTCAAAACTTTGCTTAATATAAATGACACCCGATCAGAATAAACCTTGGCTGGAGGATATATGCTTAGATTTAGCCCTGTGACGTAACACACAATGATGCCTCCCCCTGCAGAATGTGGTGAGGGGCCACTGCACTGAGATTCCCATATCTCACAGATATTCATTGGTGTTGTTTCTAAAGGGGGCCCAAGGAGGTCGAGCCCCCTCACTCAACCATGTCCCCTCCCCCGCTTGGAGGGGCCCCCGTTATGCCCCTGGTGCCCATTTGGTTTGGATCGCAACTCACTATATAACCCGCGTTAGAGTGGCTCCCTGAGTCTATTCTTCAGGACATTGACACGGTTTAATTCTCTCACAGGTGGCCCGTGTGTGTTAGTGTGTGTATATGTGGTTGTATCTGTAGTTGTGAATGTACGCGCAGAGGTGTGCGTGCGTACATGTGCATCCATCTCTGGATGCGCGCGAGAGCAGAAATGTCCTCTCTGTATGTGTGCTTCAGTGGCCAGCCACTACTGCCTCTCCTCTCCAGAACAGCTCCGACATGCACCAGGCATCATTTCCTTCATGTAGAGACATGTAGAATGGCAGAGAGGGAGTTTTGCGTACGAGGGAATATGTTAGTGTAACCCTGCACCCTGCCGTCCCTCTGGTGCAGGGTGCCCTCAAATCCTCCAGTGGGCCCCTACTGAAGGCCAAGATTTATCTGTGAGATATGGGCGACTCAGGGGCCCTCTTGAAATTCTGCCTGTTGGCCCCAGCATTTTGCATTGCGTCATTGAGTGCAATATGCTGTAGGGCACAAGGCGGCTGTGTGCTGCGCATGGTACCTTTGTATATTTCCTTGTCTAGAACTAGAGATTCCGCAATACTTCCCGGAAAATCCGTTCTTGTCGGAGGAGCAAGTGTGTCACCGAACAGGATGTGACGCAGGGGTATAGGAGCGAGGGGATTCAGAAACGCTAACATCATGGAAGGGCCTTTAATGGTGCAGGTGTGATGATGGAATACCTTTCTGCACTTACACTGTTATGGAAATGAGCTCCCTGTGCTTTCCAGTGAGGAGGGTTGAGTGCGCGACATGCATCCCCGGATCAGATTGTGGCAGCTAGAGATGCAGCAGAGGTTCGTGGTTCGTGGTCACTCGCTTCCATTTCTGCACATTCATGCACCTTGTCCCTAATGTAGCCAGCGCGAGGCCAGGTGCTGCAGCAACAGAACTCCATTGCTGTGGCCCAGATCCAGGTTTAAACCTTCTCTAATCTCAGTTCCTTCGTTAATCGGATGCACCGACCAGAGCCGTAGCCTCCATTAGTGCAGCAGGAGCAGTGGCGCCGGGGTTCAGAGGCCCTATATAGACACCCAAACACACACACACGATCTCCCTATCTAGACACACACATTCAAACACACACACACGAACTCCCTATAGACATCCAAACACACACGACTCTCCACAGAGACACCTAAGCAAACCACACGTACACAACCTTTCTGTAGACACCTAAGCACACATTCACGAAGACTCACCCACAAACGCCCGCATACCCCCACACATACACAAACTCTTTTCCAGACACCGAAGCCCACACGCACACACGCGAACACACAATGACACACTGACAGACACACTGTTCCAAATTGCAAATAAAGTAAAAGGGAGGGGGCGGCATTTTTCAATTCTCGCCTAGGGCGCAAAACACCTAGAAACGACCCTGGGGAAGAACCGTATACCCGAGAGCAAGAAATACAGCATTTGTGTTTCAAGGTTTTTTTCTCCTTTTCCGTAAAGCACATTCTTTACTCTCCCACTCACTCCCCACAGAAAAAACAAGCATTGGCAAACCCAATAGGCATCGCCTCTGCGAGAGTTTCTTTAGTTGTTTTTGTTAGCTGTGTTGTATTGCAATGTGGTTGGACTTGATTAAAAAAAAAAAATGTTTATCAACTGTTTATAAACTGCTTTGATATGGCTTTTATGTTATTTAGTGAAACACACTGAAAGACACTGGTTTCTCGAGCAACCACAAATGGGCAAAAGAGAACACTAAAATACTTTATCACAATACATGAAAGGGAGCGCCGAAAGACAAAATTACATTTCTCCTAATGTTCTGAATCATTGCATAATGTGGAATTAAACAAACAAACAAAAACGAAATGATCAATAGAAAGTCAAGATCAGCTTTCCAATTAACCAATAGACACCAACAAATGCAGTTGCACCCACTAAACAACAACTCAATTTCAGAGCTCTGCTCAGTTTCAATTTTGACCTATGAAAGGCGCTGTGAGAGGGAGCGAAGTGTCTGATTAAAGTCTTGTTTTTTGGTCAAGAGAATAAAGGCAACAGACCATGCATGAGACGGTTAGAATTACTAAAACGCGGGCTCATGTGTCCCTGTGTGACTCTTCGCAAAGTTTAACCGGTCATCTGCCAGTTGCTTATTACTGTACTTGGCTGTTAATCTGGTACTAATGAGGTGAAATCTTTACCCATGTGGTGCAAAGCCAATGAAGGCGACTGGTTCACAATATTAGTTGAAAAACACCCACAGCCGAACTGCAGAGAGGTTGAGATCTCGCCCTTTACATAAGCAATCAATATCTTGTTCAACATTACACAACCTAAAAAAATGTCAGTTTGGAGTTGCAAGGGTTGAAAAGGGGGAACAGGAGGTTAAAGTGCACCATTCTGCAGCTCCAAGCCTTTAGGCTTCCTTAAACACCTCATATGAACTTTAAAGCACTCTCGTGTCTTTGTTCATGCGTAGGTGCTAAATGATGGAGCCAGCGGTTGTGTGATGGGGGCGAATAACCATAGGCTGTGTCTGGTAAGCAGGCCACTCTCCCAGCTGCAAAGAGCCATCGCTCTAGTAAACAACATGTGTTTTGTATTGTAAACCAGTCCTTCCCAGTTAGCAAATCATAAAAGCTGCCTTTCCTTTCCTAGTCTAGAAGCAAAGTGTAAATGAAATCTGTTTGATTCTTTTTTAGGTCGAGCCTGAGCAAGGACGCATGCGCTGCTCTGGCGATCTGCTGTAGTGGAGTAGGGAATAGAAGCCCCGCCCACTCCCCACCCATATTTGTCATTGGCTTCTGTCATTGTCCTTTGTAAACGCTGGCTTCTGAGTCGTAAATAGGCTTGTTAGTCCCTCCTTAGTACCGCCTCCTCTTCATTTGTAACCTCCCATGAGGACTGGCCCCTTTACTTTGGTTGTTACACGGTACGTGTTATTTAGACTGTGAGCACTATTTTCCTTATTCAGTTTCTCTTACTGCAGGCACGACATGCTTTGGTGCCTTCTTTGCAACCCTGCCCTCCCTCCCGTTGTCCGTGCCTTCTTTACCCCCACCCTTTCACCTGTTGTTGTGCCTTTTTAACACCCCCTCCCTCCCTCCCGTTGTCCGTGCCTTCTTCCCCCTCACCCCCCGCCCTCCCTCCCTCCCGTTGTCCATGATGCCTACCATACGCAAGTTTGAGCTATTGGCATTGTAAATGACAATGCCTTTTATTTATGTTTTGGTTTTTAAAACGGATATAAAACGCATTGTCATTTACAACGCCAATAGCTTAAACCTGCGTAAATGCGAGACCTATTGCATTGCAAATGCTTGTATACTGTTCCTGTGAGATTAGGGACAGCCCTCAAAATTTTCTGCCCATGTGAGAACAGGGACAGCTCTCGGGATATACCGCTCCTGTGAGAGCAGGGACAGCTCTCGGTGTATATGCTCATATGAGAGCAGGGACAGCCCTTGGGATATATCGCTCCTGGGAGAGAAGGGACAGCTCTCGGATTATACTGCTCCTGTGAGAGCAGGGAGAGCTCTCGGTGTATATGCTCATATGAGAGCAGGGACAGCCCTCGGGATATACCGCTACTGGGAGAGAAGAGACAGCGCTCGGATTATACAGCTCCTGTGAGAGCAGGGACAGCTCTCGGTGTATATGCTCATATGAGAGCAGGGACAGCCCTCAGGATATCCCACTCCTGGGAGAGAAGAGACAGCTCTCGGATTATACCGCTCCTGTGAGAGCAGAGACAGCACTCGGTGTATATGCTCATATGGGAGCAGGGACAGCCCTTGGGATATACCGCTCCTGGGAGAGAAGGGACAGCTCTCGGATTATACTGCTCCTGTGAGGGCAGGGACAGCTCTCGGTGCCCTGCCGTTTCCCCCTGGCTATCTTGATTGATTCAGTCATTTCCCCATTAATATAGATGTTAGTGGCTGACTCAACGCAAAGTGCTTTGATTGCCCTGATGTAACGGGACCTATCCCCTTCTTGTGCATCACGGAACAAAGGAAGTGCCAGGAGACCCTATCAAATGCTTTTTCGGCATCAAGCATAATGACAGACATAGAATCCCCTGACACTTGCCCTTCATCAAACAGGGAGATGATCCGCCTAACATGATCTATCGTGCCTGTCCCGGGAATGAATCCATGTTGCCATTTGGATACAATTCTATGAATTATGGGGGACAACCGGGTGGCTAAGATTTTTGAATAAATCTTTGAGTCTCCCTTAATCAGTGTAATCGGACGATATGAACCAAGCTCTTGAACGGGTTTTTTTGTTTTAGGAAAAATGACAATTTTAGCTGACGCCCAAGATTTAGGGGAGGTTGTACCTTAAAAAATTTGTTTGAACAAAGGAATGATAACTCCCTCAATTTGATCCGCAAATCTTTTATAAAATTCGGTGGGAATTAAGTCGGTGCCAGCCGCCTTCCCATCGGGCAAACTAGACATAGCCATAAGGATCTCATCCCATAATAAAGGCCCATCAAGCAATTCCTGATCTTCATTAGTCAGTCGATCCAATATATTAATTTCGAGGTATCTATGGATCGGGTCCTATATTGAATTGCTCTTGTCCTCATCCTCCTCAGAGTATAACATTTCATAAAAGCGCTGAAAAGAGGCAAGAATCAGACAGGTGTCTGACGCCAGACCAAGTACTGGATCTCTAGTTCTGGCAATTTCATTACCTGTCTGGTTCTAACTGCTAATTGATGTCCCATTTTCTCACTGCACTCATATATTCTTTCCCGATGAGCAGTGTATTTGTCTGCCGCTTTTTTGGCGAAAATTTCCCCAATTGCAACTTCAGCAAGAGTTACCTCCATTTGAACTTCCTCTACCCCGCTACTCCTTTGGAGAGCCGTAGTTAGCTTTTCTTCTGCACGAGCCAGGTTCAGCTGACTATCAATCAATATACATTTGTCATTTTTCCCCTTCTTTAAAGAAAACTGAATAGTTTCCCCTCATATACAGGCTTTCAGAGAGTACCAAACGGTTCCTAAAAAGCGCTTCCCATATTTCTTGTCGAAAATTCAGGGATCTATAATCTCATGTGTTTCCGATACTCATCATTATACAATAATACCTGCTCAAAAGTCCAATCCAATCTAACATGCTTTTTATGTGGAGCCATGGTCCACTGATTTTAAGTTGGACCAAACATCTATAAGGCCATGACATAAATTCTCCAGCGCGTGAAAGACTTTCGGTTTCCTCCCGAAATATCGCTGGCTCTGATCCCAGTCGCTATGTAGATTAATATTTAGGTCTCCACAGAGAATGACAGGTAGAGACCAGTGTACTAATTCATTAGATAGCCAGTTGAAAACCTCTGGGTCATCAGCAATGCTACCATCCAATTCGAGGACTTTACAAGTCATTGTAAATCTGGGACTGCATTAAAAACCATGAGAGTTGCGTGGGAACACCCACCGCAACGCCCATGGAATGCCTCCCTTGCGCAGAGTAAGGCAAGGCAGCGATTTGGGCTGCGTTGCATTACTCTATGTTTGTGAAACCAATGAAACACACACAAAGTGGCTTTGCGTGGCTTCATAAATGTGACTTGAAGCTTTGCATGTTGCACGTTGCGTGGTGCAAGAATGACGCAAGGCCCCGTAAATATGCCCCTCTATGCTTAACATTTGTCTCTAGAATCTAAACATTGTCGGTGACATTTTTCTAATGCTAGGTTTTACAGATTTTTAATATAAAGAGGGAAACAATACAACACTAGATTCACTCTTTCTAGCCCTTTCTAAAATGTTCACATGTTGTACAATAAGCATGGACGGGCACGGCTCTGCATCAACTATTTATTGGGAGGGTTGTGTGGAGGACATAAAATCTAGTTGCAATAGTGCAGATTTCATAACCAGATGGCAAAGGTTGAAATCCTGACTCCGCCATTTAGTGCGATCTTGGACAAATGATTTCTGGATTTAACACCGTTCACTGCTATGCTAGAAATGTTAGTGTCTAGAAGCAATTGTTATGTTATGTGTATTTGTAAAGCATACTATTACCCGCTAGGGTATCCTGGCACTGAGCAGGTGTGCGCGCCGAGCCTTGTCTATTGTAGGTCGATTAAATGAAAAGCCAGGTCTTCAGCTTCTTGCGGAGTTCAGGAAGGGAGGAGGGGACTCTGATGTGCAGTGGGAAGCTGCTCCATGCTTCAAGAATTATGTAAGAGAATGCCCGTCCTCCTGATCTGGTTGTGCGTATGCATGGGATGTGTGCAAGTAAGAGTCCTATGAATCAGAGGTGTTTAGGTGGTTGGTGGAAAAGGGTGTGACTGTTCAGGTAGTTAGGGCCAAAATTGTGAAGTTCCTTGAATGTATGAGGGAGCAGTTTAAAATGAGTGTGTTTGTGTATCAGGAGGCAGTGGTGCACCCTGAGATGTGGTGTGAGTTCCGGGTGAGAGGCTGAGGATGAGTCTGGCTGCCAAGTTCTGGATGTTTGTAGTCTTTCAGTTGGTTGCTTGGTGATCCCGGCATCAAGGGTGTTCCTGTGTGAGTGGCAGTTTTCTAGTGATCCTTGGGAACCCCTTGAAGATCTTCCTCAGCATCTTCTGGGTGTGGAAGCAGGATGCAATGACTGTGTTGACTTGTGCAGTCATGTCCAGTTTGCTGTCCGTGATTATTCCTAGGTTCCTGGTGTTGATGCTGGGTGCAGGTGTGAGTGTGGCTGGCCACCAGCTGGAGTCCCATGGTGAGGTGTTCTTGCTGAGGACGCTACTTGCATGCAGGCTGTGAACTATTTTCTTGTGTTAGAGGGCTTATTTGAGAGGGAGAGTATATGTTGCATGTCATCAGCGTAGAAGAGGATGTGAGGATGTTGATGTCATGGGCGTGGATGAATGGCGACCAGAGGGATCATGAATGGCTTTGAAAGGGTGAGGCTGAGCAATGAACCTTGAGACACTCCACAGATGAGTTTTAGGGCTTCCCAGAAGTAAGGTGCTACGTTGACATCTTGGGGCATATTTACAAGCCCCTATCGCCATGGGAGCATCACTTTTTGCGATGTTCCCCTGGCGATAGGGGCTTCGCCTTATTTACAAGGCAGCGTTAAGCCAGTTAACGTGGCTTAACTCTACCTTGTAAATAAGGCCCCCTTTCACGCTATGCTTAGCATGAAAGGGGTGGGCAGTGTGTGTTGCGGTGGGCGTTCCACCGCAACATCCATTGATTTTGACGCTGCCCCCTATCTACAAGGGCAGCGTAAACAGGAGGCAGCACCAGAATTAAGACCAGGGAAAACCTGGTCTTAACTTGCCAAAACGAGGAGAAATGCTTAATTTCTCCTCGTTTTTGCCTTTCCATGTGTGCTGCCTTGTGCAGCACACATGGAAAAAGCAAAATTCCTTGGATTGTTAATGTTCAGGAAGGTGACCCTTCCTGCACATAAACAATCTTTTAAAAAAAGACATTTTGTAACTTCCATTTGTGCTGCATTAAGCAGCACACATAGAAGTGAAAAACGGTATTTCAAGATTGTTTATGTGCAGGAAGGGGGACCTTCCTGTACATAAACAATCTTCCCCTGCATGCAGACACCCTTGCACTATGGTGTAAGGGTGCCTGCGTTGGCTCTACACTGCTAAGTGTAGAGACAGCGCAGGGGAAAACGCAGGGCTGCACCATATTCTACATAAATATGGTGCAGCCCTGCGTTTCTGAAGTGGTGGAGCGTGTCGTTAAGCCATGACAGCTAACGACACACTCCACCACTTTTGTTGTAAATATCCCCCCATGTTCTTTCTGTTATAAAGGAGCTGATCCCAATGTCATGCAGGCGCCTGATGAAGACGGGGTGTGAGACCGTGGCAAATGGTGCCGAGATGTCCAGGAGAATAAGGACTGGCGTGTACCCTCTGTCAAGGATAATAACATTGTTGCCTGTGGTGACGATAAGTGATGTTTCTGTACGGTTGTTGGGCTTGAATCAAACTGCGTGTTGTCGATGAGCTGGTGTTTGCTGAGGCGGTCAGTGAGGCGTTGGTGGATTAATTTCTCTAAAACCTTTGCCGGGTAAAGTAGGAAGGAAATGGGTCTGTAGTTGGAAAGCAGGGCTGAGTCAGCAGATGGTTTCTTGAGCAGGGGTATGATGGTGGCATGTTTCCAGGTGTTTGGGAATTTGGCTGAGTTGATGGAGGCATTGAGGATGGATGTTAGTGCTTCGCTGATCAGTAGGAGTTCTTTGGTGAAAGCATGGTGGGAGCAAGGGTCAGGTGGAGCCCCCGAGAGGATGGTCTTCATGGTAGCACCCGATTTTGAGGTGGTTAATGGACGGTGGAGTTTGTGGAGGTGATTTTGTTACAGAAGAATTCTGAGAGTTTGTTTTAAAGTATTGCAAGGGGTGATGTTGCTCGAGGTGGCAGAATACTCAGTGAAATATTTGATGATTGGCAAAGATTTCCTTGCAGCAGTTAGCACCAGCGTTAATGCGCTCTTCAAGATCTGTGCACTTGGTGTTCCATATCTGCTCATGGTAGCACCTTACGGCTGATTTGAGGATGTCTATATCTGTGGTATCTTGACATATTCTCCATTTGCACTCCAGTTACTTGCAGTGACGTTTCGTCAGCCTGAGTTCCTCTGTGTACCAAATGGTATTTGGGCGGGCTGTTGACATTGTGTTGTGCTAGAGAAAACCAGGATTCTCAAGAACTCACTCACTGGAGACTACGCCATAAGTGTGGAGACTGCACCATGAGTGTGAAGACTATGGCACGAGTATGAAGACTACGCCACGAGTGTGAAGGCTAGACTTCGAGTGTGAAGACTACGCCACGAGTGTGAAGACTACGCCACAAGTGTACAGACTACGCCACGAGTGTGAAGACTACGCCACGAGTGTGAAGGCTAGACTTCGAGTGTGAAGACTACGCCACGAGTGTGAAGACTACGCCACAAGTGTACAGACTACGCCACGAGTGTGAAGACTACGCCACGAGTGTGAAGCCTACGCCAAGAGTGTGGAGGGTCTTTGACAATCGGGCCCAAACTTTTGAAGAATGGAAATAAAGTAAAAGGGCATTCATCCACTCTCTGGTTATTGTTTGTTCTGAGAATTTAAACAATGATGAAATATGGTTATAAAATCTGAGCACAAGAATTGAGGGTTAGAGAGGAGCCTTCATGCCAGACGAGAACAGGACAGGCCACACTGAATCGTATCACCTATTCAAATTGAAGGCTACTGGGGTGGAGGCATTCAGCTTTCACTCGCCGACTTTATCAGCACAGTTAACCTCACACAGCGAGAATAGCTGTCTCTGCGACAACCCTGAGCACAAGCCTTATTGTTCAGAGAGATATGCAGGTGAGAGACATATTTGAAACTCAAATTACGCTTTCTATTTCTGCTGTGTTAGAATTAGCGTAGTGCCTAGAAGTAGTAGAATGAAGGTGGGATGGCTATAAATATATACAGCAAATATGTTGGAGTTTTTCTTGTTATTTATGCTTTTAGCTAATGTTGCTGTTGCCATTCTGTCTATTGTTATTGTGGGAGCAATTCATATTGTGTGCAGTAGGATAGGGTTCTGATATAAAAATAGATTTTAAAATGTATCACTCGTTTCTTAGTGTTCTTGAGAGTGTTCTTCCTAAATGAAAGGGATTTGGGGTTCCCTCAACTGTTCCTGAAATGTCTCATGGGATTGATTATTACCTGAAAGAAATCTCATTTAAATATTGCTTAGTGGGTTGTGGGGTGGTTGCACTCCAAGTGGTTAGCTGTCTTGGGAAGGCACGTTTACTGAGTCCTTAGTGACAAGAAGGGGGGGGCTAGAAATACTATCGCTGTGTGCTACAGAATTCTAGATAATGTTTCACTGCCATATCAGTGGAGCATGTGCTAGGCAATGATCTAGAAACCTATGCTTGGGCACAGGTGGAGCAAAAGACCCAAGGTGAAATGTTGATGCTTCCTAAGTAGGTGTGTGTGGCCACAAGGGCCCCAACACCCCAATAGTGGAGCCTGGAGTATGGAACAAAAGCCCAGGTTTCCACAGTCAAGAGGAAGGGCAAGTGGCATGGAAAACTAGCCTCTACACGTCCCACAGCCCAGAAGGAGTCTGACCTGAGGGGGAAATAGCTGGAACCTAAAGAGGAACAAGAAACTGCCCTGGGTGATTTGCCTAAACTCGCCCAAGTTGCAAGGGGCAGAAGAACCCACTCAGGGAGAGTTCTGCAAAGCACAGAGAGAATGCACAACTCTTGAAGGCTTTGGGCACCAGGTGTAGGCAGAGAAGCAAGGGGATACCAGTGGGACTTATGCGCTATTCTGGGAGTATGGAGTGCTGTACAGTGAGGCTAGGAGTTCTAAACCTGGGACAGCCATGGTGAGTGATGTCATTGAGCCCGCTGTAATACATGAAGTACCTCAGTTCAGGGTTCCCCCCTTATGGCATGGCCTTTGGTACGAGGCCCACTGGACTAGCACACGGACAACTAGAAAGTTCAACCACCCCTAGGGCCAATATCTTGGCTACTTTTTCCTGAATGCTGGCCATCAATTTACCTGACAACCTGTAATTCAATCGGAGCAGCGGAAGCCGAGTGAAGCCAGGCCCAGCAGCAGGAGCATTTGTGAATAAAGTGAACAGCATCTACAACTCTTTACCAGAGAGTGCTAGGACTTTATGATGCCGCCTCTCTCCAGACACCATGGGTAAGCTCCTCAATTTACAACTGAGGCTGCAATGCACAGTCTTATGCTGAGAATTAAATCAGGATCCCCTCTAGACCCCGCATCCCCGGCCATCTTAGATAAAGGCAATGCTGCCTTTGTCCTGTACTAACAGAGCTGCTCAACCTGTCATTTTGGTCTGGCATATTTCCGAAAGAGTGGGAGCACGCCATGGTAATTCCCCTGCTCAAAAAGCCTAACCTGGACCCTTTACAGCCTGAGAACTTAAGACCTATCTCACTACTCCCTTACTTTGCAAAGGTGGCCGAGAAGTTTGTCAATCAACAAATAATGCAGTTTGTAGAGGAATACGATCTCCTCCATGAGACACAGTCTGGTATCATACCCCTCTTCAGCACGGAATCAGCACTACTTCTAGCCTCTGATTCATTACGCAAAATTGCTGATGATGGTCAACCGGCGGCCCTTATCATGCTTGACCTAAGCGCCGCCTTTCGTACGGCCTACCATGGTCTGCTACTTGACAGACTGCACCGTGATGGCATAGGTGGCTTGGTTCTGGGTTTGCTGGCAAGCTTTCTGGGAGACCGTACCTTTCAAACTACTCTGCAACCTTAGGTCTTGTCTATTCAACATTTGAAACGGGGGGTGCCTCACGTTTCTCCCTTGAGCCCAACCCTTTTCAACCTATATATGCGTTGTTTGGCAGATTTACTGAACAAACATGGAGCTGATCCTTACCCTGGTCCAGGACAATGACAAAGCGGCTGAGGATTTCAAACTCTGCCTGGAGGACATGGCAAATTGGATGAAACACAGCTGAGTTAGGCTCAATGCCAGCAAAACAGACATCCTAGTGGTAGGAAAACAACGCTCCATCTGGTCATCGAGATGGTGGCCCAGCCTGTTGGGATCTCCACCTTCCCTGAGTCAGAAAATGTAAAATCTTGGAGTTTGGTTTGACTCAACTCTATCCTTCTCTGACCAGATCTCAGCTCTTACAGGCACCTGTTTCGGGATTTTAGAAATGTTGAAAAAAATCTTAGGACTCATCCAGGACGATGCTAGGAAGACAGTGGTACAGGCGCTTTTTGTAATATCCAGGTTGGACTACTGCAATGTCCTCTACCTGGGGGCACCAAAGAGGAGCATACATATGCTCCTGCTGATGCAAAAAGCGGCTGCTCGGATGCTCTTATACATCACCAGACTCGCTCCAACTGGTAGCACTTTGGAGACTCTCCATTGGCTCCCTGTTGAGAGTGATGGAGCAAGGACTCACACCGAGACTTGCTCGAAAGCAATCTTCTCACAGTATTAATTAATTTGTACTTAAACTTTGTAATGTCAATATTAATAATGTGCAAACAGAACATTTTTATCTAAGAGATGCTTGCCTATGTGTTTTCCACTAATAAGTAATCCTTGTCTAATCCAAAATGGCCGCTAAAACACGGGAAGTCTACTGCGCATGTGTCAACCATGTCACGTGGTATGACGTCTTTCTTTGCTTGGAGGGAAACCTTTTGCTTCTGCGCAGTGTATGCTAAAATGGTCGCTTAATGTTCTCACATGCTAAAGCTTTCGCATTGCTGCAATTAATAATGTGGTATTCTAACGCTACTAATGCGGGATAGACATTTATAATTAAATGGGAGTAGAGTAGAAGTAGGGGGTATACAGTGAAAACATTTATTTTTGATTTTAATATGTTTCTTCTTTGATTTCTATTAGTTCGTAAAATGGGCCTGGGTTAACTGAACAGCAGCTCAAGAGCCATGTGACCTGCACATGCGCTCTGAAAACTAGCAAAGCAAAGCGATGAAGTCAACTTGGAAGATGTTCAAGGACATGACCCGCTGATCACCTTCAGAGCTAAACTGAAATGTCTTTCAAAATGATACATTTCTATATGTTTGTAATAAAAATTGTTGTGAAACGGGTGGGAAAGAAAGCAAATGTATTAATTGAGAGGGGCGGTATTTTAAAAACAATGGGCTTAAGAAAATTGAACTAAATTGACATGGTGTGAGGATCAAGCCCCTGTCCCCGTCCAATCAGAATTAGTGGGCCCATCATTTTGAAACATTAATGGGAGGTACATGGGCGTAGAAGGGTATAATAGTTATAGAATTAGCTAATTAGTTAGAGCAGATGGACATAAGCGTAGAGGCTGTCAGAGCCGAGAGAGGAGCGCGAGGAACTGAGCGCTTAGAGCTCAGATGCTGCCATAGACAAGAGCTGATCAATCACAGACTGAACTGCTATCCAAAGAAATCCTGAGGTGGGGGCGGCGGACTCTATTAGAAGAAGACACGGAAGAACCGAGGAGGAACGAAGTGTCAGAGAGGGGAACGACGCAGGCGTCGTTGGGAGAGAGGTCATCTATCCTGTCCTGAATCTGGTCCGGAGGTCTTGGTCTTCATCCTTCCTGGGACCCTTTTTCCAACTCCTTGGCCAAGGGGTTTGGTTATCACACCTTTAGGTAACTATAAATGCGTAATCTTTAGTTCGTACTGCTGTCTCGATCTTCTCCTTTCTGGTGACCGTCATTTGTGATCAATAGGTGATAATAGTGTGCTTCCTCCTTGATATGCGATTAAGTATTATGTGGATTGTAATTTGCTCTGCTAAAGAATTTAGATAAACATTTTAAAACTTCCTGAGTCAGTGATTATTTCAGGTGGTTAATGAAAATTATGTTTTGTATAATCTCATTTCAACCCCAATTATCAAAGGTCCATTGGTAAGTCATTACTCTTCAATCAGAAAAGGTAATTGGTAGCAGGGATATTGATAAAGAGTACAACTGACCCCACCAGCGGTGATTGCTATGTAGTGTGAATGAACAGGCCCAGGTGAGTATTTAGCATATGAATGCTTGTTGCTAGTAACCCGCTGGATGAAGAGGATCTCCTTTAAAGCCCTATGCTATGTCCACAGGATACTACAAGGCAAGGGCCCGAAATATCTTCGCCCCATGATACACTCCTACCACCCCACGCGCAGCCTGAGATCACCTGGAACAGGACTGGTCTGCATTCCCAAATTCAATAGGAAACATTTCGGAGGCACCTCTTTTAGGTACGTGGCAGCTAAGAGGTGGAACTCTCCACCCGTTTACCTCAGACAGGAGCTAGTAGAAGCAGCTTTTAGGAAGCAACTCAAAACTGTGGCATCCCAAATGTTGAGGATACATGTCTTAGGAGATAGTGTTAGAGCAATTCCACTCACCTCACTCACAACCTGGTTGACTGCTTCCCAGTAACTCTGTATCAAGGGACATTCCCAGAGTATGTGTCAAAACGTACCCGCCTCGCCACATCTCCTCCTACAGTCTGTCAAGCTACTGCGGCCCATAGCGTCGTGCATGAGATATATGTGCGGTGTAAAACTTTTAGTTGGACCAGTCGCAACCTTGACAGTATGGCTACCTCCCGCGGGGAGGACAGTGCCTCGCGGCAGTCTTCTTCCTCCAAGCCTCCTACATTGGTCTGCCAGAGTGTGTATAAATGAGTCACTGGGTCTGATTATTTTACAGTATGTGAGTGAGATTGCCTTGTTTTGCATGGGATCTGCCAGCAATCTGTCCTCTAGCGGGGCAACCTCCAGGATCCCATCTAATTCTTTAATAGCTACTAGCAAGGCAAGGCATGGCATATTTGTAAATATTGGAAGATTTCATTCGCGGATAACTTATATTCTATTTGTAATTCAGCGAAGGTCAATATTTTGCCTTTCTTCATTAAGTCACTAACTTGTGAAATTCCGATAATGTCCAATTTATCAAACCCCTTGCATTTACCTAAATTACCTTGTATCGCCGCATGCCATAGGGGTGTCGTTTGTGTTAATTTATTTTTCCAGCCCAGTTTTTTAGTGGTGGTGTGCCATATGGCAATTGTGAGAGCAGTTGGTCCAGTGAGCAGCCGCCCACCTGATTTTGTGTATAGAGCCTCTCTGTACCCTCCCCGGCCCATCAGCCATCTATCCATCAGGCATGCTGGGTCCTGCAGTGATCCATATACCCATTTGTTCATAATTGAAAGGTGAGCAGACCAATAATTTCATCGGATATCTGGGAGGGTGATTCCTCCCTCATACCACCCAAGAACCAACTTGGGCCCCGAGATATGCGGAGGCTTCCCGTCCCAAAGCAAATTTCTGAGTTCCCCTTCAACCGATTTAAAATAGGCATCGGGAATCTGACTGCATTTCTTAATAAGTCCAACACTGCCATCAGTTTATTAAACTGAGATGTTTGGTACCAAACATCTTGAAATTCGGTTAAGCCATCATGGAGCTGTGGAACTCGTATTGACAAGCTCCCACCCCATTTATGGTTTCACTTTGCACTTATAATGTCTAAGAATGGACTTAGACACTATAGGGGCATATACTCACAAGAGGCGTAGTGCACCCTACCTTAGGGCTGTAAGGGCTGCTGTAGGGGTGACTTACCTATGCCTCTTGCAGTGCTGGTAGGTCTGGAACATAGGGTTGTGTGCCAGGTCGGCTCTTCACTTTTAGCTGCACCAAAACACTCGATGTGTTTGGTGAGGGGTCTCCTAGGGTGGCATAATACATGCTGCAGTCATTAAAGACCCTCTCTGGTCACAAGGTCCTTGGCAGCACTGGTACCTTTTACAAGGAACTTATATGTGAGCCAGAGGGGTGCTAATTGTGGAAACAATTGTAAAGTTTTGGGAAAGAACACAGGCACTGGGAACCTGGTTAGCAGGAACCCAGTGCACATTCAGTCAAAGATGCATAAGAGTCAGGCAAAACGTGGGGGGTAACCATGCCAAAAGGGCTACTTTCCTACAAGCAGTTTCTCCTCTGACAATCCCATTGCATTCCATTGGTTTACACTCCAGATTTGTGCATGGACCCAAGTTGGCCACAGTGGCATCATGGTGTAAGGTGGCCTGCATTGTAACAGTCAGGTGGGTCAGGGTTAATGTGTTCATGCATGATGTGATGTTCCATTCCATGTTTTTGCTTTGTATTCTGGGACTTGTAGTTCTGGTGACTCATGTTGTACATTTCACTACATGTGCCAGTATACAAAGGTGAACCTGGACTGGTGCTGCACTTCACACATGGAAGAGAATAAAGTGACGGAGCTGGACTGAGCTGTAACATATGTAACTTGGCAGTGTGACTTACACATATGAAATGTTTAACAGTACATGAGCCAGATTCCTGCCATTTGCCCTGCACACATCGCAGTGGAATGCTGGGACCAAGCCAGCTGCACTCCACAAGAGGACCTTTTTTCCCCACATTGTCCCTTGTTGCGACTTACCCTGTAGGTCTTGTTGTTCCTTGTGGGCTGCGCTGTCCTGTCCAAGTACTCCCGCCACCAACACCTCTTGGATGGCAGCTGCCACCTGCTCCTCCAAGGCATCCAGCTCCTTCCAGCCCCCTAGGATTCCTATTCCAGTCTGCATTGCTGCCTTCAGGTTGTTGAGCAGTTTCTCCTTCGTCCTGCACTTACACTAATGCCAGCGTTTCTTTGCCACTATGGACTGCCTCTTTCTTTCCTAACGGCAATTTCGAGGTGACAAACAGCTGGTGCTCTGTCACCTCAGTGATCAAGATGTCATTCTCCTCCGCACTGATGTTACACTTCCTCTTCTCCTGGGAGTCTGCCTGGACATGCTGGCTGATGTTAGGAATATTGGGGTTGTTTTTCTGGCTGCTGCTTTCTTCTCCCCACTCCATGGCTACCTTTTGTGAAGTGTGGCAATTTTTTTTTATAAAGCTTAATTTTTTTAATGTTTTTTGATGCTTGACCCACTGAGAAGTGACGCTAGGGTGGTTAGCGTCACTTTGCACGCCGCTAACCAGGCTTACGTCAGTTTTCTCACGATGTGTCAGTTTCCACTACAACATCACACCTGCAGCAGCGTCAGTTTTTTTTATGCTGCCTGATCCTTACACCATGGTATATATACAGACAATAATGAAACAGCGAGCCTAGATAGCAACCGCACCTCCCTCGTAGTATCCCAAATAAAGTCCCAAACACAGTAGTGTTTAGCCACGTAGTGTGCACTTCCACTTGCTCCTGCTGTTCCCAGAGAGCAATCCAAAGATCAACACAAGTTCATGCACAAATGTGGAGTGTACCACAGATACCGATTTCCACTGTAAGTTAGTCCATTCCAACCGTATTTTGTGCCAAATATTCTTTATTTTTCACAAAAGTAGCATAGAAACAGCCAACGCGTTTCATCCCATGCCTGTGGACTTCATCAGGGCGGATCAATTGTCGTGTTGGTTTTGTCAAGAAATCACCAAAGAGTCTTCTCAAGCTGTGTAATTCAAGGTTGGTGATGCGTCACTATGTCTTGTTAGGCCTTTGTGTATCTAGGGCTGCTTGAGAGGCCTAGTGCAAATGTTTGAAACAAAACAAACCGGACACCTCGATAAGAGTCAGTCGTCTGAGTGAGTTGGCGTCTCCCTGGGAGTAAACAGGACTTCTATGTGTGCTTAATGCAGCACACATAGAAGTTGCAAAATGGAATTTTTTTCAAATGATTGTTTATCTGCACATAAACAATCATAGGCAATTTGCTGTTTCTATGTGTGCTGCACACATAGAAACAGCAAATTGTTTCACGCTAATCACAGCGTGAAAGGGTGCCTTATTTACAAGGCAGCGCTAAGCCACGTTAAGTGGCTTAACGCTGCCTTGTAAATACGGCGAGGCCTCTATCGCCATCACAACGTCACTGAAAGTGATGTTGTGGTGGCGATAGGGGCTTGTAAATATGCCCCACTATTTTATATTGTGAACCTTAGCTAGACAGCAGTAGAGCACCAGTTTGGGATGTAAATATATATATATATATTATTTAAAGAGAACGCCATTTTTAAACCTAACCTATGGTCTGGGGCAGACATCTCTCCCAAAGGGCAGGTAAATAATGACATATCGTATAATGCTGGAATTTTAAGTGCTGCTTTTCTAAATCTACGCAGGGGCTTATTTACAAGCCCCTTGCGCAACCTCACTATTTGTGACGCACCGGCGGCGCCTTTTCCTGCCCCATATTTACAAGGACACGAAAAGCCACCCTGCATGGCTTTTCCTGTCCTTGTAAATACGGCCCCTTTACACGCAGCACTTTATGTGAAAGGGGCGTTTTATGGTTGTTGCTGTGGGTGTTCCCACCAACACCCATGGAACCAGACACATTTCCAGATTTACGAGGAATCGTAAACCTGGAAATGCGGCTGAATGCTACGCCTCAACAGGGGAGGTGTATGGAGGTGCAACGAGGAGAAATGTATTAATTTTTCCTAGTTTTTTTTCCTATTTCTATGCGTGCTGCATTCTGCAGCACACATAGAACGAGGAAATCACCTCTTGTGATTGTTTATGTGCAGGAAGGTGTCCCTTCCTGCACATAAACAATAATTTAAATAAATGTCGTTTTGGAACTTCTATGTGTGCTAATGCAGCACACATAGAAGCTGACAAACGCCATTTCAGATTGTTTATGTGCAGGAAGAGCCACCTTCCTCCACATAAACAATCATCCCCGTGACGCAGGCATCCTTGCACCATGGTACAAGGGTACCTGCATCGGCGCCTGGCAGCTAATTGTGCACCAGTGCAGGTGACAGCACAGGGATACAACATATTATTGTAAATATGTTGCATCCCTGTGCTTTGAAAGTGCCCTAGCGTGGCGCAGCCAAAGGGCTTGTGGTGCCGCACTGCGGCACTTTCTTGTAAATGAGTCCCGCAGTATTTTATTATGACAACTGCACCTCATGTGATGAAAGAACATCCGGCACATTCCTCTCTGAGAAACATGTACAAGAGCACACAATGAGACCTGGTTCCGAGGGTCACTCTCAAACAGCAGTGTACGGGCGCCGCCGGGTCCCGCGTTAATCATGTGCTCCTTGGTGCGACCTCAGAAATCAAGGCCTGGGCCGCCCCCCCCAGCAATCGAGCAGATATCACTCTACTTAACTCAATTGAGGCCGCTCCCGTCTAGGGGCGGCAGAAGTTCTGTTCTTGTTCCGTGTACGGCTAGGACAGGTACTGGTTGTCTGTAAGAAGGTCCAAATTCCTTCTTGTCCACAATTTTCTCTCTGACTAGATCCCCAACTTTTGGAATCCAGACAGGCCTTGCTGGGACCGCCGTTTTTTCCCCAGTGGTGGTTGGCTGCAGGAATACGTTGCTTTGTTTCGATCTTAGTTCATTTAGGTCCTGTAAAACAGCCAAACAATCTTTGATATCAAAGGGTTTATTTTCCACCACTGTGCCACTACTTTCTAGATCTGGCACCCACATTCTTGTCCCAAATAGGACCTCATATGGAGTGACCCCCCCCTAGAGAACTTCTTAGCAAATTGTTTAATGAGCGTTGGACCCCATAAAGATGTTTGACCCACCCATCACCTGAACCTAATACCCTAGCTGTTATAGACTGCTTTATGTCCGGGTTTTTCCTTTCCACAACAGAATTTCCCTCAGGATGAAACGGAGAGGAGTACCGCAATGCAACGCCCAGATTGGCCATGGCTTCTTTGTAAGCACGAGAGCTAAACGCAGGGCCCTGGTCAGAATGTAGCGTGCCTATTGCGTATGTGCCGATAAAGACTTGCAAATCCTTTATAACAGTTCGAGCGTCAGCCGAGCGCTGAGGCCATATCCATAGGAACCTTGATTTAGTATTTGTGGGATTGCAGTCGTCCACAAGGACGCCTGTGCATAGATAGTCTAATGCTGTCTAACAATGGTGTCTGTCCCTGGCAGGCTACTTCGTAGCATGGTGTCTGGTGGCGTTCTGCATCTCGCTGTACCTTACAGTCTATGCAGTCATTGATGAAGATGTGAATATGTGTATTCATTCCCGGCCACCAGTACATCTCTTTTAATGTCAATATTGTTTTAGACATCCCTTGATGTGACAGACCCTCCCCCAGATGTGCTTCATAAATCAAAGCTGCTCTACGTTCCATGTTTGGAATTACCCTATCCCCCACTCCAGGGATTCGAGCAAAAGGAACGTTGTTCGCATCAATTACATAAGAGTACTTGAGTGGAAACTTTTTTGGTAACGCTGCACCACTGCCTTTGCTCGTAGCATTGACAACCAACATTATCTCACTGTCTATTCTCGTTTTTGAACGAGTGATCCCAGCTACGGAAGCCATCTGAACAGCCCCTTTGTGGCTTCGTCAGCCAATGAATTCCTGCAACGTGAACGCCATCACGTTGATGACTCAGTGTGTGTATCACGTGAGCCTTTGGTAGTTCGCTTTTAACTGAACTACTTGTTCCCAAAGCGTTTTATGCTTTATTGTGCCACCTTTTGCATCTTTGAACCCGTTTTCAAGCCAAGTTTGTATATATTCATTATACGACTGCACACAGTAGAAAGAATCGCACACTATTAGTGTGGGGAATTCTCGATCTGTACTTTCAAGTGCCAGATTGAATGCTTGTAGTTCAGCTCGCTGAGCTGTGCAATCTCCTAGAGACTGGGTTTTTGTGACCATAGGGCTGAAGTTGCCATCGCGCATGCGACCGTTAACGATTGCGCACGCTGCACTGTAAGCTTGCTTACTCCCTGTTGCGGGTTGTGCGGATCCGTCAGTGTAAATTATGAATTCATACTGATCGAGAGTCAGAATCTCAGTGGGCAGAGGACATTCATGTTCATATTGCAGGAACGCTTGTGTTTTTAAATCAGGATCAAAAACATATTCAACATCTGTTGCAGCAAGAGAATTAACCCATTGTATCCATCTAGGATGTAATGCTTTAGCATTTGGAATGCTCGCTTTTGTTACCGCCTCTAAGGCCGGAACTAGGGTTATGACAATAATGCGTTTCCCTTGGGCAAGAGCTCTTTCTTTTGCTACAGCGGTTTGAACTGCTGTCAGAATTTTTTCTGTTGAAGTGAAGCGCATTTCTGCTTGTGTATACAAATGTGATTTGTATGCAATTGGTACTTTTTCACCCTCATTAAATGTTAAGTAGGTGAATCCGCATTGACCCGAAATTATTCGGATCACTAAGTTGCGTTGACTTACGAGTGTTTGTAAGTGATTTGTTGCTAACATGTTAGCTTGGAGTGAACCCAAGTTTTCTGTGTGTTCCTGTGTCCAATTTTTGATTGAAAATCAGGTTTGATTAACACGTAGAGAAGTTTAACCCTTTCTGCGTAATTTAGAATGTAAGTTCTTCCAAAATTTAGGAAACCCAGGATGGATTGTAAATTTTTCAGCGTCTTTGGAGGTTGGAGCAGCGCACACCTTTCTAAAAAGTTAGCTGCCAAGCTCTTGCCTTCACTTGAAAGCTCATATCCTAGAAAGAGGACATTGAGATGGGCAATTCTGGACTTTTTGAAGTTGAATTTGTAGTCCTCAGAGGCGAAGCCCAGTATAATGGTGCTCACCCTGTTCAAGTGTTTGTCCAGGTCATCGTCTGTCAGATAGATGTCATCGACATATGACAATGCCTCATTGTCATAAATTTGTAGTAACTCCGTTACCCTCGCTGAGAATAACCCCGGGCTGTTCTTGAACCCTTGTGGGAGTCGACAAAATTGACGCTGGGTCCCCATTATTGAGAAAGCTGTTAAGTACCTGCTTCCAGGTGCTATGTTTTGACAAAAGAAACCATTTGAGATGTCCAATCTGGTTTTATATTTTTTACGCACAATGTTATTCATTAATGCTGTACTGTGTGCATTTTGCACTGCAAAAGTTTTAGAACATGTGTTTAAGTGTCTGTAATCCAAAACTAGACGATATGTATTGACTGGTTTGGAGACAGGAAACAAAGGATTGTTAATTGAAGAGGTGCATGTTTCAATCACCCCTTGGTATTCAAGTTGATCTAAGATCTCCTGACCTTTTTTTTAGCTTCTTGCTTTATTGGATACTGCTGTTGTGCAGTTGGTTCATTTTTCAGATGTATTTTATGGTGAGGTGAATCCTCATCCCATCCTACATGATTTTTGTATAATGCTGGGGCCTGGGCAACTGCCCATTTCCTGGCATAAGTATATTTTAGGTGAATTGGAATATGGTTGGAGAAGGCAGGCATAATAATGTCCTCTCCATGTGGGCACTCCCTGACAAATTGTGGTGGCCAGTCTTTTTCTGCTAGAAGTATGTCATAGCCCCTTGAAAGTTTTTCCCAAAAGAGTGCTTTCACCTGTCTAGGTATGTCTCCCTCCATCGGGAGTGTTATTTCATGTAACTTTTGTGGAGTACTAACCCTGGTGTCTACAGTCTCAACTGTAATGTACTCATTCAAGTCCACTATCTCCAGAAGTTCCTTCAGGTTCTGGCGAGCTATTGTGACTTCTGCTGCACTGCCCAGCATTGTCTGAGCCCATTCTCCGTTCTTGAGTTGTGTTCTCAGTATCCTCGGCATTTCTGATCTTCAGACCTGCTACCTTCTTCTTTGAGAATTGAGGTTTTGATTTGTTTTTCGGAACGTGTTTGTCGTCTTTCGATTTCACGCGTTCTTCTCTATGTTCTGACCGTCCTCTTCTTTCCGATGTCTGTGACGAGATCTGAAAGGTACGAGAGGAACGTGTATCAGTATCTTGATACCTGTCAGGCTTTTTCAAATTATCCCTATTCCTGAGGTTATACCTCCTTTCAGAGGGCTCCTTTTGAGGAGACCTACCTCGGGATTGAGAACGTTTCTCGTTTGAATTTTGTTTGTTAGTTTCCCACTTCTTTTTAGAAGATGTAGGAGTTTGTTTAATAAAGTCCTTCTCAGGACTTTCAGATAGTTTCGGCTTCACTGGTCTTCCACCCAAACTATCTCTGCCTAATTCTGCATAAGATTGTTCTATTATTCTGGGTAGCTCTGTTTGATGTTCTGTAACATCGAATTCCCTTAATTGTTGGTGGATCGCCACGGCTGCTGCCTCCCCTTTAATATTAGATAATATTATTGTTGAGACCTGGTCGAAATTTTTCAGTAATTTCATACCTAAATTTAGAGCAGGCTCTGCCCTGTATTCGTTTTGAATTTGTTTCAGGACATCAGGTATTACTGCAATTGACGGAATACCATGTGTTTTAGTATAGATGGCAGCAAAGACTGAGCCCCAAGTGGTGCAGTCTTCCTGTTGTGGTGTGATCCCCATTGGTAAACAGATTGTTAGTATTCTGTGTTTCTCATAAGGGCTAGTTTTTGGAAATACTGCTTCTATTTGAGTAATTTTTTGAGCTATCCAGAATGGAATTTGCTCACGTTTTGTGGGCATTTTTCCCATGACTGCGTATAGAGTCTGTGGTGTAATTTTTAGTGTATTCCCCTGTTGAGGAGTTTGATTTGGAATGGTTAATGGTGGTTGGACTGTAAAAGTCCGCATGACATATTGGACTAGTTGTCTGTAGATTTTTATTAACTCTGTAAGTTGAGTAAGTAATTCTTCGTCTGACATTATTTCGATGTCAGGATGAGGTGTGTAGCCGGCTAGAATCGGCCATGTTGCTCCTGGTCTACCTAGTGGACCGAGCCTGGTAATGTTTTTGTGATGTTTTAGGGCGCCTTTAAACCAGAGCTGATGCTCCTGGTATGTTAGTGGAATTTCAATATCCTCGAAAGAAATATATTCCTCTGGTGGATCATCTTCTTTGTAGAAGTGAAACAGTCTTGTTACTGAATTTGATTCCGGAAATAATACCCATGAATAGAATACCTCTGTCTGAAAGGATTCGTGTGCCTCTATCACGAAAACTGCTCTACCTCCGCTTGGTGGTAGGCCGTGTTTTATAAGTTTTAGAGTGATGGCTCTTCTTAAGTTTGGATGGATGTCTATAACACCCTCCTCGGTTTCAATTAAACCTGTAAAGTTAAAAGCTGTTACGACTGGTTGAGCCGCAGCTCCACCGGTGTTGGTGGCATCGTCCCGTGTTCGGACATTTTGTTTTTTGAAAAATGTAGAACAAGTTTCAAGGAAACAAAAGATAAGGTGCACAATATTTTGGAACACTGTATCCTTCAACGTTGAACAAACCAAACAACTAATATATAGGGTGCTTCCCTATTTAGTTATTGCGGATATTTAACCCTACCCACTCCAGACGTCTTATGGAGTATGTGAGTAGGGGTCTCTGAGAAAAGCACGAATGAGTTACTCAGTATCTAGCGTTAAATTACTGCCTTACCAAACGTTGGGCGCCATGTAGTGTAGTTCCTATTTCCCTAATAGGCTCTGCGCATTGGAATAATATAACCTATAGGTTTGACATAGGACTAAGGTCGGTATGTCCCTATCGAGTATATTAAACTTAATTACTTGTGCCAGCTAGCTCAGAGGCCACTAGAAACTCCTTGAGAACAAGAAGGGAGTAGTTTCTGGCAACCGAAAAACATGACAACTTTGTTTCCCTTTAGAAGCGGAACAAAGTCTCAGAATCATAGAAACAATAGATAACAGTTTCACTCATTCAATCGTGCATGCTTAGTTTCTACAGAGTTACACAGAAAGGAAAGACGGGCGTTTCAATAAAAGGGTTTTATTGAACAGTCTTGTTTCTCGTGTAAGAGATATGTGCTGTTATGATCACAAGACAGTATGCAAGATAAATAATGTACAGCGTAAGCAGTAGAAATAAATAATACTGCGCTAGCATTATCTTTTAGCATATATTCACGTACATAAATAACATGAGCTAAGAATGCGAGTACTCATACGATGCGTCTCTAAGCTAGTTCTACCCCAATGTACCTAACCTAGTCTAGGTGTAGGGAAAGGTAGAAGTAGGTGGAGTATTCTCTAGTCTGGTATACTAAGAGTATGTTAAGTATAGTATGCCAAGAGTCCCTCTAGGATCTAGTCAGCTCCATACCTTGAGAATGAGAGAGGTGGGAATCTCCTGCCGGATCTGGAACTCTAACACCCCACGAAGGGAGTCAGAACACTGGAAGCTGGATTCTCTGGAAGCAGGGATGACAGCGTCTTCTCAGTGCGTCAGGCCAGGATACGGGCTCCTCTGAAGTCGAGGTCTCCTCTAACTTGCTTGGGCAAGGGAAGGTATATTTATACCTGGTAGGTGTCTTGGATTGTTAGCATTGACGTGAAGTCGGACAGAGGAAGACGTCAGGAATGAACCCTTAAGGTATAACGGTTCATACATAATAGATGAGTTCTTGGAGAAATCAATAGTCATGTGCTAGGGAAACTCCCGAAGCTTGAGGGTCTGGTTTCTAAGAACTCGTTGTGACGTTAGGGTGGACGGATGTCGGTGACCATGCCTGTATTTGGAGTGCACGGCTAATGCCAAAATAAGGACTGGGATTCTATGCCTATATAAGGGCAAGGCGAATTGTGCCTATATAAGGACATGATTCAGGAAAACCTATATACGGACCCCTAAAGCGGAATACAACAGCGTCATTTGTTTTGACGTACCATGGTACCTTATGCCATGGTGCGCCGCACCGTAAATACAACGCATCCAAGGCATTTGAAAATGTTGTACCGCAGCGCAATGTTTTTTGACACATCACTGCCTGGCCGCAGCGGTGCGTCAGTTCTCATAAATGAGGGCCTAAATATAGTATTCAGCCTCGGTAAGGGGACGACCATCCACTTACTCACAAGAGGCTTCAGAGCGTACTTTCATTAGGCATTATCTCTTATAAACATTTATGAATAATGAAGAAAATTTGACTGAGGAATTTTACATTCTGTAATTTGAAATTTGTTTGCAATTATAATTAAGTTTCTTGTATCCATCTGAATTCACACTTTATGCATTAGCTTTCCCGGTTTTGCTTTCAGGTGACTCTGGTTTATGTCTCTTGTCAAAGTCCTTAGGCTTTAATGTCTCAAGTAATGACAGGGACGAGGGATGTCGAGGTAATGGCCAGATGACTTCCCGGTAACCTGTATTACTCTTAGTCCTACTCATCTTCATCCCATTCATTGTGACTCACAAACTGCCCTACTCTTCTAAGCCTTTGACAGAGCTTGGAAGTGACAGGACTATGCTGGGAATGCCAGCCCTGGGCCGGCGCCCAGTCTGGGGTGGGCGGGGCCTGCTGGGAATGCCAGCCCTGGGGCGTTGCCCAGTCTGGGGTGGGTGGGGCCTGCTGGGAATGCCAGCCCAGGGGCGGCGCCCAGTCTGGGGTGGGCGGGACCTGCATCGTCAGCACTCCTGAAGTCTCCGGTCCCTGAAGTGGGCTCCACCACACAAGTAATGACGGGGAGGAGGGTGAGTAGGACTAAGAGTAACAAAGATTTCTCGTAAGTAATCCACCAATATTGCATGACCCAAAAGGTAGGATTTTTCAGATTTAAAAACCACTCATCAATATAACAATGTCACAATGCATGAGATCACATAATCATTGGCCCAATAATCCTATCACTGAAGATCAATAGGCAGGGGACCTGGATGAGAGGCACTGGCGGAGTGGTTTCTACTCCAGGAAATCACATGATTTAGGTAAGATACCGCGAGGCACTGGGGCCATCTTTAGCCCCTCAATGAACCAGTAATGACACCCGTCCAGTTCAGAGCCATCGGTGACTTCAGCAGCAAATCTGAAGCTAACCTTTCAAAGCACTGTCCGCATGTTAGGTGGTTCTTGATCGATTTTTAGCAATCAGGGATCTCATTTTAGCCTGTTAACAGGTTTGATCTGTTGCTTCTCCAGTAGCAGAAGGGTGAGAGACCTCAAGTCTCACTCATTGCGGGTGAGACACACACATTTCTCGGACAGGTTGAGCTCACACTCTCGGCAAGCTCAATGTAATAATTGGTGAGAATAGCTAGAAAGTGAACTCTGAATGTAATTCCCTTTAGAGCTCTTCTCCTTCCAGAACAGCTTTTGGGAGCTCAGGGCCATTTAGGGTTGCCACCTTTCCCAGAGAAAAATACCTGCCATTTGTTCATGTTTTAAAATTCTGCAAAAGCCTGGACATGAAACTTAAATAGAACTTTGAATAATATTGCCTATATTCATGTTTAACAGGGCCTTTCAGTCTGTGTTTACTCTAATTCTCAGTCAGTGATCACAAAGGCACCTCTAGAACATATTTTTTATTTCTTTCTTCTTATTTGTACTGCTTGAAGTATATACCAGCTTTAGGTCATTTTCCTAATTTTTGTACCAGACAGGACATTAAAATACTGGTCATGCCGGTAAAAAAAAGGGCCAGGCGGCAGCAGTAGTGCCATTGCGCCGCTGGAGAGGCCTCCTACAACTTCACGTAGTTCTTGTCTGATGCAGGGCTTGACACCTTAGATAGACTCCTTTCTAAAACCATTTGTCTTCTTTAGTGAGTTTTAGTGTTAATGTACACTTATTTTGATGTTTATTATGTGTACAATTTGCTTCCTGTCACACAACACTTGTCATTGGAGTCAACAGTTGAGTGACATCTCTTCCTGTGATGTCTTTATTGTAGCTCTAGGACATCTTCGAATGTTTGCAGGTAGAGGTTTATAGATGTGTGTCCAGTGGGGTTTCTGTGAGGTCAAGGGTGACTGGGCTGACCTCTGGGAAGTACCACAGGGATCCTGTATGAAACAAACCACTGCCTCTCAAGAAAGGAAGGCTTCTCCCAGTTATCACATCGATCATCTAACACACGATGGATCTTATAAGTGGAAAGCTCTGACCACGCAGAGGGACCTGTAGGCTCTTAAAAGACCAGGATCATTTAGGATTGTCGCCTTTCCCTGAATTAAAAACTGGCCATTTGTTTACATTTTGTTGCACTGGAAGGGCCAAGTGCTGGGAGGTGAAAAATAAATGATGTGGCTTTCTCAGAAGTCTTGTGCCAATTATCTCTCTCTTTGTCTTAATATCAGTGAAGGTTATTTAGAGGGATCACAATCCCTTTTTATATGATTTCCTTCTTTATTTGCTGTTTTAGGATCAGATTTCAAATAGGGTTTTTACCAGTCTGGCCTGTATTTTTAAGTTCAGGCCACTAACACTTTTGGGAAAACCATTCAAATCAGGTCTTTTTTTCTTCTGAAACATAAACCTAACAAGAAACATGTGAAGATATCACTTATAGAGTATTTACGGTAGATCTGGAGCATTTCTAGATGTTTATTAAAGCAATTGAAAGGATTATTGCAATGTTATGAACAATAATCAGAATTGACAGGTTTTATTTTCTCCACCTACCAGCTCTTTACATTCCATAGCAGAAAATGTAAAAACAGCCGCATTTCTTTCTGAGAAAGGGAGTGAACTGAATTTCAAAAGGTAAAACATACTGTATAAACTGCCAGGAACATAAAACCACATGCCAGACCAGTAAAAACAAAGCCAGGTGGCAGCTCTACTAGCATACTGACTAACTCAGCATGGTTCATGAATGCAGTCAGGCGCGCAACGCCCATAGGGCCAAAACACAGTTCTTGAGCTGCTGTGGGCTCTGCTGGCATCTTATCTCAGCCTCACCGAGAATTGTAGGAAAGTGGGGTTCTGATGCAGCCCCACCCATCCCCCACACTTTCTGCCTGGCTTGTGATGCAACTTTGACTATAAACTACTGGGTCCCTGCCAATCAGGTTCCCAGTATGTTGCGGGTTGGTAGAAAGGGGCAAGAGACTAGGTTGTGACAATGATGGTTTTATTGGATTTAGAACACGCCTTCTTCGAGTAGCCAGTCTATAGTAGGGTATAGGTGATAGCGGGGCCCGGTCCCTCGACGAGGTTCACCCTCTTCTCTTCCACTCCAGCGCGAGCCCGTCCGGACGTGGAAATGTGGAAACAAAACAAACAGGGGACTTGGTGTAAGTGTGGTGTGCTATTACACGAGCATGGAAAGGGGGGGAGTGAGGGGTCACACAGTGAACAGCACGTCTAAATAGGTGAGGAAAGTGCTCAGGGAGGGAACACCTGGAAACGGGGACCCCTAGTTTATGTATCAGGTCTCTCCCTTTTACCCACCCAGCCCGCAAAACGCTCGCGTACCTGCGAGAGCCACGCTCCTCCTGGAGCGTGGCTGGGCGAATCACGGGACCGTTGGCCTCCTGGCTCTCCGCCGTCTCGCGACCACGCCGCCTCCTCTCCTTCGCTCGATACCATCTGGTTCACTCTGCTCGACTCCGTCTGCTTCCTCGACTCCTCCGGTGATGCCACACACCGACTTCCGCCTTCCTCCTGTTCTTGTGGGCCAGGCCTCCTCGTCGTCATTACTGTGGGCGTGGTTTACCGACCAGTCTTCCCAGTTAAAGGGACGGCGTCTATTTTCTTCTTCTCCTCCATACGCTCGTATGTCTGAGCAATTCCACTCATCCTGCTGCTGAGAAAGAAGAGGGGAAATGGTGGTTGTCACATTCCCCCAGTCCTCTGATCGTTCTGCCCCCTTCTTGGCCGGGCTCCCCTTGTTACACAGTACCAGTGTTCTTTCCCCAAAACTGTACCATTATTTCCACAATTAGCACACCTGTGGCTCACATATAAGTCCCTTGTAAAAGGTGCCAGTGGTATCAAGGGCCTTGCGACCAGAGAGGATCTCTAAGGATTGCAGCATGTATTAAGCCACCCTAAAAAAACCCTCCGCAAACACATGCACACTGCCACTGCAGCCTGTATATTTTGGTGCAGCTAAAAGTGAAGAGTCGACCAGGCACACATCCCTGTGTGCCAGGCCTGCCAGCACTGCAACAGGCATAGGTAAGTCACCCCTACAGCAGGGCTTACAGCCCTAAGGCAGGGTGCACTATACCTCTTGTGAGGGCAGAACTGCATGAGCAGATATGCCCCTATAGTGTCTAAGTCCATTCTTAGACATTATAAGTGCAAAGTGAAGCCATACTGAGTTCATGGGCTGTGAACTTGTCACTACGAATTCCACAGCTCCATGATGGCTTCACTGAATTCCAAGATGTTTGGTCTCAAACTTCTCAGCTTAATAAACCCACACTGATGCCAGTGTTGGATTTATTATGAAATGCACCCAGAGGTTCCCTCAGAGGTGCCCCCTGAAAACCTACCAACCCACTAGTGTGTGCCTCACTGGTCTGCACCAGTCTGACACATGTTTCTGACCCCTGAGGTGGGAGCCTTTTGCTTTTGTGGGTCAGAAACAAAGCCTGCTCTGGGTGGAGGTGCTTCATACCTACTCCCAAGCAGGAGCATCATTGAAAGGCAGTGAGCCTCAAAGGCTTCCCATCCTTTTTTAAGCTGACCAGGGCCTCTCCAGCTAGTGGAGAACCCCGCCTCCCTGACCAAGCCCCACTTTTGGCAGCAAGGTCGGCACGAAAATTAGTAACCAGGAGAGATGTATCCCGTCTCATCCAGGGCCGGCCCTAAGATGCCCTGAGTTGAAGTGACTTCCTCCTTCAAAAATCCTCCATATTGTTTTGGAAGATTCTAGCCAATATGGTTAGGGATATGCCCCCTCCCCAAAGGGAGTGGATATACAAAGGGTGTAGTCACCCTAAAGGTAAGTAGCCCATTGGCTACTACCTTCTAATCCTTGTAACACCCCTAAATCGAGTATTTAGGGGCACCCCTGAACTTTAATCCCCAGAGCCAGATTACTGATGACCTATGAAGAAGAGGACAAAGAAGAGCCATGCAACAGTGAAGAATTAAGACACCAACTGACTCGTCCTCAGCCCTACCAGCATGTTTGCTGTCCTCAAAGACCCTGCTACAGAAGAGCGACTCATCCCACAGCCAAGCGGCCTCCAGTACCCTGGGAGAACTGTCTACCTTCTAAAAAAGACTCCAGATCTCCTGTGGACAGCGGACTTGTGCAGAAGAAAAACAAGTCTGAAGACCAAACCTCTGCCTGTGGAACTGCGAAGTCGACCACCACTGCACTTGACGCCCATGGCCTGAGTCCAAGAGGCTCACCAGTCCAGAAAAGGTTCCCCCAGTGATCCTGAGCAAGAGTCCCTCATGGTTTGACCCCTGCCGGACTCCACGTCGATGCCTGCAGCCTCTGAACGATGACCCCTACCCAACTATGACCGCACCGGTAAACTGATTTCCAACGCCAAAGGACAACCCTGCACCCAGAGCCCCTGGACCTTGGGGAGATCAACTGATGGTGTCCCAGTGCTCCAGCACATCTCATCTTACCTGTGCAGCTGTAGATCTCTTTCGTACAGCTTCCTGGCCTGAGCCTGTAGTCTATTTCCAAGTTCGAGATCCACCATTGGTTTGCATTGGGCGCCGATGCTGTATTGGCACCCGGCCGCCCCTGTGCCGCTGGAGGTGTAAGTTTGGTGCTGTCAGCTGGCGACCCTAATAACAAGACTGAAAGTTTGTTGCAGGATCAGCAAATTATTTATTTCCTCCACCCTCCACCAGTGATTGATGCCATAATTGCAATAGTTTAACTTAATATCTGTAACCCTACTTGCCAACCATCAATAACATGCTGAGTTACTCCAAGTGTCTTGGAAAACATCGTGCATTCAGACAATTCACTCCTCGTTCTCACCGCTCACCCTTCACCTTCGCGCTCACCCTGCACTCACAGCGATCATACTGCACTCACACTGTTCACCATGCACTCACGGTGTTACCCTGCATTCACAGCATTCATCTTCCTCATATCCTGTACTCACCCGAGCACACTGCTCACCCTGCACTCACAGCAACCACACTGCACTCACGCCACTCACCATGAACTCATGCCCTTCTCCCTCCACTTACGCTGTGGTCACATGAGCACACTGCTCACCCTGCACTCACAGCATCACACTGCACTCACACTGCTCAACATACACTCACGGTGCACTCACCCTGCACTCACGTGACACTGCATTCACCTGTCACTCTCACTGCTCACCCTGCAATCTCACTCAAACAAGCACATCACTCACGATGCATTCATTCCTCCAACTCTTTACTTTCACCCACACCCAAACTCATATGGTCACATCACTCACCCTCCAGTCACTCCTCTCACCCTACTGGCACATTGCTCACATAGGCACTTCTGTCACTCACACAGCTCACCCTTCACTCACATGGGCACACCACTCACCCGGTACTCACACCACGCAAACAGGCATATCACTCACCCTGCATTCCCTCCTCTCACCCTGCACTCACACATGCACTCGGCTCACCCTCACTGCACACAGCAGTACAATAGTGTGCCGGAATTCACAGGGACACACCACTCACCCTGTACTAACTGCTCTCACCATACACTCACCAGTCACTCTCAGAGCTCACACTTCACTGTCGCAGCTCACCCTGCACTCACACACAGGAATACAACACTCACCCTGCATTTACACGACTCAGACAACCCTGCATTGACTCCTCTCACTCTGCACACACTCTTCTCACTCAACACTCACATGGCCCCACCTCTTACATTGTATTCATGCAGCTCACCCGACAGTCACATCAGCAAATTTTTCATCCTACACTCGCACCACTCACGCTGCTCTCACACTATTCACAAACACCCGGCACTTACACAAGCACACCTCTTACTCTGTGCATACAAAATTACACAGCTCTCATGAATATACACATATTTCTACAAAGTCATCCACAGAATACCTGCTATTTCCGTAGTACTAGATGTCTACTTAATTCCATGTGCAACAACGGGGCTGGTGTAGGAGAGGAAAGTGGACTGAGGAGGGAGACTAGGCTGACGCTTTGGAGTATGGTGCTGAATTGAGGACCGTGTGACACCTTTAGAAGTACTGATCTTTGGGAACAACACCTCCATGTGGAACAACTCCTTGTGGCCTGCTGAACGAGGACACTCACCCACTCCTACAGACCACGCCCGGAACCTCAGCATCATCCTGGACAGCAATCTCACAATGAAGAACCAGATCAACGCAGTGCCCTCTGCCTGCTATCTCACTCTTCGCCTGCTCTGAAAGAGCTTCAAATGGCTCAGAGTCAGCACCAGATGCACCGTCACTCAAGCCCTCGTCACCAGCCGTCTGGACTACAGTAACACACTCTACACAGGAATCCCCACACACCACCTGAAGAGACTGCAGACCATACAGAACTGAGTGGCCGGACTCATCCTCGACCTCCCCAATAGGACCCACATCATCCCACACCTCAAGAAACTCTACTGGTTCCCCGTCCACAAGAGATGCCAACTGAAGATGCTGACCCACGCCTACAAAGCTCTGCACAATCAAGGACGTGCATAGATCAGCCACCACTTGATCTTCCACCAACCCACCAGACACCTGCGTTCTGCATCCCTCTCCCACACCCCTGCATCTGCTGAAATAACAGTGGAGGACGTTTCTTCTCCTGCCTCGCCACGACGTCCTGGAACAGCCTTCCCCTCACCTCCGGACTCACCCTCTCTCCAGGAATACAGAAAGGGACTCAAGAGCTGGTTTTTCAACTGATTCCACCCAAGCAGCTTGGCTCTCAGCGCCTGGATGACCTAGCATAAATCCTGTTTGAATGATTAGTACTAAGCCTAATATTTTGATAATTGTGATCCAGCGTTTACTGGGCCCACATTTTACCTTGAGGATCGGTACTTACTCTTGGTCGTCCGATGGACCTTGGATATGTGCACGGAGAGTTAGGAGGCTAAAAGTGTTCCGCATCAAATCTTAATTAACAGTGCAGCCTTTTGGCTACAGAATGAGGACCAGGAATCGGAAGCCAAATTCAAGGGTGTTTATTACAAATTAGTAATCGAGTTCAGATAAATCACTCTCAAAACCATACTATAGAGGTACAGTATAGAAACAGGGAGACCAAGTCTCCTGAAGAAATGTAGGTGAACTAGAATTAAACAGACTAACAGCTCTACTGCAGCACCAAGACTTGATGCTCAGAAAACAATCTTTGGTTCTCTCCGCCGTACTTTAGTAATGCAAGTATCCCAAGCGCAGTTCCAAGGGCAAGAGCAATCATGAAGTTTAAAAGGTCTCATAAATCAAAGAGTTCCACCTTATAATCAGGGCAAAGTACAACGGGCCAAGCAGAACCAGAGCTAGCATCTCAGAAGCTGGGTCAAGAGTCTTCAGTAAGTAGGGCACAGGTGGAGTCTTAAGCCACACTTAGAGTCCAAAAGCATAAGGATAAAAGGTCTCGAAATCCATTCAAAGGGATGGGGGAAGATGGAAGGGGTCTGTATGGGGCTCAAGGGGAAGTTCTACAGGGCATCTGCTGAACTGAGTTCGGCAAAGAAGTCCAAAGAGTCTGGGGCACAGTTCCCCAGGCAGCAGGGGAGAGTTCTGCAAGCAAGGGAAGTCCTGCAGTTCTGAAGAGTTCTGAAGTCAGCCGGGGAAAACAATCGTTTATAGTCCATAAGTCCGAAGGTGACGCCCACATGACCCCTTATCATCAGGCATTTCTTTGTCCATAGTCCATTATGTTGCCGAATGCAACATCGGAATAAAACCGCACGCTGAACATGGGAATGATGCTTTCTTCTCACGCACACAGGGGTTGTCAATGGACCTTTCATGAGCACTCGGTTCCCGTGTGCTCCCGTCAAGGTTCCGTTCCCAAGTTATGCATCTATTCTCTAGTACATAAATTATCTATTCTAAACTAGCAATGCATGAGAACACCTGCAAGAATGCTGAGTTAGCAGAAGAATGAAACACAATGAATTATAATATGCTGCATAGAAATAAAAATGGCCAAGATAGTGATGCTAACTTTAAACATTAGTTCAATAGTGCACATTTAATTTGCGTGTGCACATTTAAACATAAACGAAAATGCATTTCTTTAGTACATTTCAGTTCATATGTGGAATGACATTAAGTAAAGCACCAAAATAATCAATAAAGGTATAATGAGAACTACATTTGAAATTACATACGTGTAACATATATACATCTATTGCATTATTTTCATTGTTTTACTCAAGCTAGTACCCTACATATGTGATGGTTGTTATGGTCTAGTTTCAGCTCTCTAAGGGGTCGATTCCGATGTCGCCAAAAGTGCCTTCCCAATGCTATTCGTAGGCTTACCTTACGTCCGACTCGTATCCGGAGCTTTTTCCTACAAACTAGCAAGTACGATGCGTATAACAGGCAAATCTCCGACCGAATCGTCCGCTCCGATTCGTGCACTATGTCAGTAGCGAACAGGCTCAGGAAACACAGAAAGCGAGTCGTACGGAGGCGCAAACGAACCAATTTCCGGATACGCAAGTACGATGCGTCCCCAATACGCGTTGCACAGGGCGCCGGCTCCAGCACGTCACAGCATCCGGACGAGGCGTATGAATGAAAGCTCCGAGTCACGCCAGAACACGATCAACGGGGACGAGACGGAGCAGCCATGTATCCAATCGCGCATGTCTTCCCTATACTGTACGCCCATCGTTAACGACGCGCACGACGCAGAAGGTAAGTCAGACACCTATCACACACCAAAATGTCATGAGTACACGAAAGGAAACACCACCATAGGGGGGTGGATGATTATCCCAAATAGCATATCCCACCCATAGGGGGGTGGATGTCTATCACTCCCATTATTGTCCACCCCAGAGGGGGTGGATGCCTATCACTCACAGTATTGTCCACCCCATAGGGGGTGGATGCCTATCACTCCCAGCATATCCCACCCATAGGGGGTGGATGCCTATCACTCCCAGTATTGTCCACCCCATAGGGGGTGGATGCCTATCACCCACAGTATTGTCCACCCCAGAGGGGGTGGATGCCTATCACTCCCAGCATATCCCACCCATAGGGGGTGGATGCCTATCACTCACAGTATTGTCCACCCCATAGGGGGTGGATGCCTATCACCCACAGTATTGTCCACCCCAGAGGGGGTGGATGCCTATCACCCACAGTATTGCCCACCCCAGAGCGGGGTGGATGCCTATCACTCCCAGCATATGCCACCCATAGGGGGGTGGATGCCTATCACCCACAGTATTGTCCACCCCAGAGGGGGGTGGATGCCTATCACTCACAGTATTGTCCACCCCATAGGGAGGTGGATGCCTATCACCCACAGTATTGCCCACCCCAGAGGGGGGTGGATGCCTATCACTCACAGCATATCCCACCCATAGGGGGGTGGATGCCTATCACTCACAGCATATCCCACCCATAGGGTGGTGGATGCCTATCACTCACAGTATTGTCCACCCCATAGGGGAGTGGATGCCTATCACTCCCAGCATATCCCACCCATAGGGGGGTGGATGCCTATCACTCCCAGTATTGTCCACCCCATAGGGGGGTGGATGCCTATCACTCACAGCATATCCCACCCATAGGGTGGTGGATGCCTATCACTCACAGTATTGTCCACCCCATAGGGGGGTGGATGCCTATCACTCACAGCATATCCCACCCATAGGGTGGTGGATGCCTATCACTCACAGTATTGTCCACCCCATAGGGGGGTAGATGCCTATCACCCACAGTATTGTCCACCCCATAGGGGGGTGGATGCCTATCTGAATGACCATCCCCACTCATAGGGGGCAGGATGCCCATCAACACCAGGATACACACACATAGGGAGACTAGGCAAACCACCCCCTCTACCATCTTTGCCACATTGCATGTTTTAATGTGACAAATGCTCACAACACAGAATGTGGCAGTGGACATACAATGTGACTCACAACACATGTGTGCCCAAAATGCAAATGTGTGTCACTAATATCCTGCTGCAACTGATCACCGTTGTTATGGGACATAAACCCCCCATCACCACAGTGACCAAAAGGTCATTATGTCCCTGAAAATAGCAGCATCTTCAAAACAGCATGCATGAGTCCGTGTCCAAATTGCACAAGCAATGTTGTGGCAATGTAGTGGTTGTGTCACATACAAACATAGATTTGGTTTGGCAAATATTGACGTATATCACAAGAACCTCCCCTGCCATGTGCAGACAAGCAATGACCATGATCCTTGACAATGACTCCAGTGAACAGTCAGACAATGTGCAAAGTGAGCACCATGAGGAATACACACATATCAACACCAACAGACACACACACTAAGGAATCCTGTGGAGTCTGTAGATGTTATGTGAACAAGTTCCATACCATGTCAGCAATGGGAGATACCAAACATGATGAATGTGCAGGCCGATGAGCCAGGAGACACAGGGACACTAGGGTAAAACCTCCCAAAAACACACTGCCATTGGCCGGGAAAAGACATAACAGTACAGTGGTGCCGTAGCACAAACACAGACACCATTACAATAGCAAGTTCATGATACACATCATCAACATCATGTACATAATATGCAACACCACTGGATAACAACAATGGCTTTATTCAGCAATAAAATCTCCATGAATGTTCATGCCACGATGCAAAAAGGCCAATGGCCAGTCCATCAAAGAGTCCAACCAGGGTAACAGGTGAAAACTTGTCATCCATTTATTGCCTGCACTGCTATGGACCAGGGACATCTCACACCTTGGAGGGGCATACATAGTGGCAGGCCAGGCACCGCAGGGACAGGATCAGGGAACAGGAGAATGGGGCAGGGGAGGTGTGGTGGGTGCAGGAGTGACGCCAGCAACTGCAGTGGAGGGGTCTGACACAGTGGGCGCCGTCACCACTGCTGGGCACAAGTCAGATGTGGGGTCAACCTGCACCACTGCAGTGTGCAGGACAGATGTGGTGGACGGGCTCTCAACTGCAGTGCCCAAAGCAGACGGGTGGGATGTCCCTCCTACTGCAGTGCCAACATCAAGAGGAGTGAAATGGGGTTCAGATGAGGTGGGCAGGACAGAGGGGGGAGACACGGTTTCCACACCAGTGGCAGGAACAGGCTGAGCATGTGAGGCGGGGGTGGAAGTGCATGTGGAAGGGGGAGGGCCTAAGCATCCTGGGTATGTGGTATGGGTGTGAGGGTGACCCTGGTGCAGGGAATGGCCGTACGACCTGTGTATTGGCATCCGGGGGGCTGCAGGATAGAGAGTGTGAGGTGGAAGCCTGTGCCTTTGGTGGTGTCTTACCCTTCCTGGTCCGGGGAGACTTGCGGGTGGGGGCCTCAGTGTCCATGCGCCTGAGGGAGGGTGTCCGTTTAGCAGGGGAACTCCCCTCTGTGCGGGGTGACTTCCTCTTCCCCCTATAAGTTGGAGCAGATGGTTCTGTGGGGAAGAGGCCAAGGTCACAGAGGAAGAGCTGCTTGGAAGTGAGGGCAGTAGGTGAGGCAAGGGAAGGTGTTTTGGAGGGAGAGGCATCTGATGAATGCGGAGTGCATGTGGATGCCTGTATGTGTGTCTGTGACCCATCCCCTGTGTGTGTGCCATCAGTCCCCGGAGTGTGCGTGCTTGTGGCTTGAGACTTTGGCATGCGTGTCTGTGTGCTGCCATTGCCTGATGTGGTGCGTGCATGTGCGGGTGTGTGTGTCTGTTGGACAGGCAGGGGAGTGGTGACTGTGGATGTGGCAGAGGTAGCAGGGGTGAGGGCCTGTTGGATGAGGGACACTGCTGCCGTCTGTGTGGAGGCCATGGCCTGAATGGTCCGATGTAGGGCAGACATGCTTGATGAGATGCCCTCCATGAAGGACACCAGTTGTGTCAACAGAATGGTGTGGGAATGGAGGACACTCAGCATCACTGTCTGACCTACATGGAGCTGCTTCAGTAAGTCCACAGACTCCACACTCAGGGTAGCAGGGGAGACAGGGGCAGGTGGTGCGGTGCCTGGCATGAAGGAGACATGCTCCCTTACAGGGGAGCCTCCACGGACATCTGGAATGGGAGCAGAAGGGAGGGTGGAGATGGTGGTGGTGGCGGGGCCAGACCTGCTAGGTGTTGACTGGGGGCTGCTGGCACCCGCCTCCACAAGGGAGTCATCACTGAAGCTGGCGTGTTCCTCAGCCGAGGTGGACATAGCCGAGGTCTCCTCAGTGTGGCCCCCCTCACCCTCCGTTCCACTGGGTCCCTCCGAATCCTCCGCAGCGGACCCTGTCTGGCGCTCTGGCTCCTCATGGTCCGTGGAGCTGTCTCCTCCAGAGTCCGTAGATGTAACTGCAAATCAACAGGGCAAACAGAGAAACATCAGTCACCTGTATAGACATCACACATCACAGTCAGAACAGCACATGACAGCACACGTTTGTGCATCATTTGCAGTAAATACTCTTAAGTGCAGACACATATTTGCAAAACACACATGTCAGTCTGCCAGCAAACCATGCCCCTCATATCCAACATGTCCATGGAGACATCAGTCTGGTGCATGTAGCCAGACACGACTCATTTGTGCACACATGCACCACATAGACAGTTGTCTGAACTGCAGGATTTGTGATGGAAATGTGTCAGTACACACATATACCATCTCCTGCTACTGAGTTTGTACGTGTCAGGTAAAGGGATGGCCAAAGTAATTGTCAGTAATATGGATATGCTTCCTTCACCACACACCATGATCTGCTCATGTCTTGCTGGACGATGCCACAATTGAGTGCATGCAGGACAACTTCCATCACTGCAGGATACACTATGACAAATGAAACAACATGCTACAGGGCAGTCTGGGTAAATAGTCATTGCTGCCTTCTGTCACTGGGGCAGTGCATCACAAAACCAACAGTCTGCACTGTATCTCAATCATGTAGTTGTGGGGAATATAAGCCCTGCATCTGTCAAGTGCACATGTTGCCCCACTGCTACCCACATGTGAAGGCAAATGATGATCCCACTTCCAACATATGCCACAGTAGAGTGACAGCAAGCACAAGTCTGGCAACATGAGCACATCACAGTCTGATGACAATGAAGTACAGCTGTCTGCACTTAAATTTTGGAAACACCATCAGGCACAGTCAAGTGATTACACACCTATGTGTGACCCCATCGTGAAGATCCAACAGCCACATGTCAGCTGTCTGACCACCCAAAAATAATTGACACCCCAGGAGTCTAAAAAGCCAGCCCACTCCACAATGAGACAGAGGCTGACACCTGATTGCACATTGCACAATGCATCCAATTTACTTTGACACACATGATTAGGAAAACTGAGTGTACATACCTGACCTGGTCCATGTGCAACATGGGATTAGCCTGAACAGTAGGCATGTGTCCATGCATGTGACACACATGATGGACATACTTCAGAGATCACAACATTGTCACACATGCATGTGTGTGTGGCTAACACCCCAGGCACATATGGCGAGGCAGAGCATCGACTAGGACACGTATGTATGGCCCACACAGAGTGCATGTCACATATCTGTCAATGTGCAGATACATGTCAATAAATTACACACTCCTGAAGGCTAATACATTCTGCCGGTAGCAGATGCGGTCCCCCACATCAACCTTGGACAACAGCAGGCCCCCCATGAGACATGTCACTGACTGAAAGGGACACACCTGTGTATCAGATGAGGAAGGGCCATTACAGAAATAAAGGACATGATTCTAGTTCAAGCAGACAGACAAACTGTGGTAGCGTAACCAGGCTGAAGGAATGCAAAGATCATGCTAGAACACAGTTCACAGACAAGGCATGCACTTACTCCCTCCTTGCTGCTGTCTGGCCTTTAACAGCCCATCCAGGTCAGGGAAGACCACTGGCAGAATCCGGCACATGTGGGGGGTCAGTGTCCGGTGTCCGCCCCTACTGCGAGGAGGCGACAGCTTCAGCAGGACTCTGGCAATGCATCTGCTCCAGCCACGTAGGTCCTGCCACCTCTTCTGGCAGCTGCGGATGCAACGCCTGTGGACCCCCACAGATCGAACTGCCCTGGCAATGGTCAGCCAGATCTCCTGTTTCTGATGGGCATCAACCTGTGAGGATGACAAAGTTAAAGGGCCATTTACACACATACAACATGTTTGTGCATCACACAGTTGGAGAAACATGTGCTATTCACAAGGGCATCTGATGTACACAGTTAGTGCAACTATGTGGACGGACACTTGTCCTGCATCACCAACATGGAAACATTGGCTGGATATTATGACCGTCTCTAAATGCATTCTCACAGCACAGTACCTGTTCAGTGCAGGTACCTCCACACTTTGGGTGTGACAACTACAGAGTGAACATGCTAGCCAATGCTTCACACAATGCCATTAGTGCTAGTCAGACAAGATGCACAATGAGAGAGGATGTGGACTGCACACTCACCTGCTCCCCTGGTTTCCCATACAGCTTGCTGTACAGTGATAGGAGGCTGTCCAGCAGGGCCTGGTTTTCCTCCTCTGTGAATGCTGGGGCCCTCTCCACAGTACATGCCATCCTTGGAGCCAGAGGATACAGAGACAGCAGCAGTGGTAGCAGAGATGTCTGTATGGAGCATTCAGTGCAGGCAAGTGAGCTTTCAGCGCAAGACACAGCCTTATATTAGTGCTGCAGAGGCAGAATCGGTCCCATGCGTACAAAACGATAGGTCAGACTCGTTCCAATCCTATGAATTTGTCCAATCCATGAGATAGGACGCATCGGACACGCCAACCACAACTTTCAAAATACCTGCATCATGACAGTTTTGAGTTTGATACATTTGTACCAAAAGTTAACCGAATCATACCCTACGCGAATCGTGCACGATGCAAAATGCGCGTCTGTCACCATGACAACCAACAAGCAACCAGTGCATCCGGCTCGCTCAGGATGTGGCAGACGCATGTATTGAAAACTCACCCGCGTCGTACAGCATTGAATAAAGCATTCAATCGGTCAGTCCGGCTCGCTCAGGATGTGGCAGACGCGTGTATTGAAAACTCACCCGCGTCGTACAGCATTGAATAAAGCATTCAATCGGTCAGTCCGGCTCGCTCAGGATGTGGCAGGCGCGTGTATTGAAAACTCACCCGCGTCGTACAACATTGAATCAAGCATGCAATCTGTCAGTCCGGCTCGCTCAGGATGTGGCAGGTGCGTGCATGCAATGCCCTGTGTATGAATGTATGAATAATGGCATGCTGTATGCCCTGTGTGGATGTAGACCTGCACATGTCAAATGGGACAGACACAATAGACAAGACTACTGACATTATGATCCTAGCTTACAGTGCAACTATAGCAGTGTGTGTGAGGGACATGACTAGTGTGAGTGACCAATTCACAGATCATCCTCCTATGCTTGGCCACTGTCCCAGGGGATCAATGTGTTGTGTAGGTCATACATCACATCATGACAATGTCCTGACCATGACAGTGTTGTGCATGGTGACAAGCTGTCTGTATATAGTGTTGTTGCTAGGTCAGAATACCTTGTCCATGTCTATGTACATTCAATGCAGGTGCAATTTGACCTAAGAATCTATGGCTGATACTTAATTGTGTGTGTGTTGTGCATGTTACAATTGATCACATGGATAGTGTCAGAGAACAGTGAGTAGTCACAGTACTACACAGGAATATTTGGTAATACCTTAAATAATTGTGTGTATGTTCATGCTCACATTGCTGTAATTTCTAGATTAGGTCAACCTCAGACATCTGACTTCACTGTGTCATCATTGTAAGTGCCACGCAATCTGTTGATACTGTATTAATTGAAGTTTAATTCATATAGTAATATGTGTACATACTTTGTCATGTGTTCCTCAGGGCACCAAATGTCCACAGACCCTTCCCGGATCTTGAAACCATGGTGGAGCGTGAGTGCATGAGGAAATACAGGTTCACAAGGGCATTAATTTTGGAATTGACAGACCAGATGTCACCACACTTGCCACCTGGACACACATATCCCTTTGCCCTGACCCCCAAGGTGAAGGTGATGGCGGCACTACATTATTTTGCGACAGGATCGTTCCAGTTTACTGTGTCTGATGCTGGTGGGATGTCCCAGACGATGTTCAGTCGAGTGCTCCGGGACGTGTGTGAGGCCATGTTGAGGTTCCTCGACCTGTACATACATTTTCCCACACCGCCACAGTTCTGTGCCATTAAGAATGACTTTGATGCCCTGGGACACATGCCACATGTGATTGGATCGATTGATGGGACACATGTGGGTTTGGTTGCACCACGAGCCCATGAACAGGTTTACAGGAATCGTAAACACTTTCATTCAATCAATGCCCTTGTGGTATGTCTGGCGGACCAGATCATCTCCCATGTATGTGTGCGTTTCCGGGATCTGCACACGACGCATACATAATGAGGATGAGTCGGATCCCCCAGCTGATGTCCCACTTCATGAATGAGCGTGCCTGGCTTGTTGATGAGTCAAGTTGTCAGTGTCAGTTGTGTGATCATTGTCTGTCATGTTGTACCCTGTTGTTGCTCAACTGATCCTTCATATTTGATAATTTCAGGAGACTCTGGATACCCAAACATGCCCTGGTTGCTGACACCACTCAGGAACCCGGTCACACCTGCTGATGTCCATTACAATGGGGCACATGGCCGGACCAGACGTGTGATTGAGCGCACATTGGGCTGCTGAAGACCAGATTCCGCTGCCTTGACCGGACAGGAGGTGCCCTTCAATATTCCCCAGAGAAGGTGTGCAAAATCATTATAGTGTGCTGCATGCTTCACAACAAGGCTGTGAGGAATAAGCTACCACTCATTCAGGATGACAGGGACCAACGTCCTCCCTCATGGGAGGATCCAGGCCTGGGGAACGTTGCCAGTGAGGAGGAGGAGGAAGAGGAGGTGGATGTCAGGAGACAGCTCATTGACAACTTCTTTACTTGAGTGTAAGTATGCATATATGTCTGATGATGCCTTTCCTAAGCGTGATGTGTGTATGTAGGACAATATGTTGTGACATGTGTGTGGGTCTGCTAATTTTCAGGGTCATTGCCGTTGTACAGTGTATGTTGAGTTATGATGGTCTCCACTACATTGTTGAAATGACTCCTAGCAATTGGTCAGAATTTACAATGGACAATAGTGAGTCAATGATTGGATATGTCATCATGGCAAGTTGTATTTAAGACTGTACTGTGTCTCTCCTTCACAGGCTCCTTTGGCTGTTGTGTGGGTACACACAACGCTGTTCCATAATGGATTTTCAATTTGGACCAGTACTCTCTGACAGCCAATCTATTTGGTCAGATTTGTCTTTTCTTTGGTTTATTTGGATACTTGGAACTGTAGTCAGTTTGCTTTAGTGTTGAGCAGAGCTTCTGCCTGTGTAATAAACCTGTTACACACATTGATGTTTGCCTTCTCCGTAGCAAAAACATGCTACAACCGTTCATATCATGTTTTTCTGCCATGGTGTTCATTTCATTAGACAATGGTCTTTGTTTGTGCGGTTCAATGGTTTTAATTTGACAACAGTGTGTGCAATGTTTAATGTTGCATGTGCTATGTGTGTTGTGCTGACCTTGCGTGGCTATCTCTGGTATGTGTCATGTGACATTTCTTCATGAGGCGGTAGATGAATTGCAAGCTGGTCCCTAGGATCATGCTGTATTATGCTAAAGTTACCAGAGCCAAGCTGACATAATAGCTTTGTGTGTGACATTTTAGCACACATTCTTTCTGTGATTGTAGTGCAAGATGCCTTTGAGTCCACATGAGATCATTTTGGTACTGTTGAAGCGCTGTGCCACAGTTTTGAAAAACAGGACTCTTTGTAATGGTAGATCTAGTCAGCACGGAGAGTTTTGCCATGAAATGCTACACTTTGTTACACATAAGTGGAATACTTGCATTACATTGACGCACATGCCAATAATGTACACAGATGGAAGATCTACATATACGCACCAGTGCTTTGCTGTGCATATGCTGTGACCAGTACTCCTACTGTCTGAGGTGAGCGGTTGACCCGTATTGCCACAGAGTTCTTCAATGGTTTGTAGAATATGTCACCATCACAGGGAGGGTGGTTCTTTCCACACTGGGGTTGTAAACACATTTCACCTGTAGTATTATGTTTGATTATGGAAATGTATAATGTTTGAGAATCATGTTTACTGCTGCTGGGGCTAGCTCGTATGCTGCATTGTGGGACAACAGTCAGAGATTGTTTTTTCTCAAACGTGAATTATAGAACATTACACACACTCTGATTCCTGATTTGGTGGACAAGCATGGGTGAGTGAGCGTGAATGTGTGCATTGCTACCTTGCTTCGGAGATGTTGTTGGTGCTGGCTACTGGGTGGTAGAATCATTGGGTGTCTTCTGTATATTTTGTAGAGATGATGAGACACCAGAGGTAGTGTGTGATTGCATTGTGTGTTCTGATGTGCAACTGATGTCCAACCATCCTTCAACAACGGCCTATTTTGCTGTGCATACTTCTGTATGAGAAGAATCACTACCACAGAACTCATGCACCTCAGTGTGAGACAGTGCCAGGTGATACAGATCATGAGCTAATAAGTGGGTACAGTGTACAATTCACAGATGGTACAGGGATTGTGTGAATATGAATTTATTAATGTGCATGTGAAAAAATCTAACAGGTAAAGGTGATTGCATTCCCAAATGTATTATCCACAGTTCATAGAGGAGTTGGAAGTGTTGTCAGATGAAAATCCTTCTGAGCGAAATCCACAGTCCATTTGGCATTTAGTCCAACTTACATGCTCCATCCCATGTGGGAGAGTCCAGGGACTGTCAACAAAGGGAATGATTTGCACACAATGGAGGATATCCAGAGCATTTATTTGGTTCGGGGGGGATGCATGTCCATCAGTCTCTCACTTGCCATCCTTCCTTGGACGGCCCCTCCTCTTCTTTGTTGGGGGTGGACCCTCAGTATCAGGCTGCTGCAGCGGAGGGCACTCGCTAAGGTGCGTTATGTGATAGAGGATAGTTTCCTCTCGCGACGCATACTCAGAAATTGTCTGAGAAATGCCCCATGAGTTCCGTGGGGGGCCCGACCTATTGTCACACTTTCTTCAAGATCAGAGGCCCGTCTCCGTACCTAGTCTGGCCGCATTGGAACTCCGAGTGCGCCACATAGATGGTCTCTAACACATTTAGTTTTAGACCACCATTTTAATCCCACACACATAAGGTCCTGAAGAAAGCCAGCCCAGTACAGAGAGACTGGCTGAAACATGTTGACCACACAGGATATTGGAGCCTAATTATCTCCAGAGATATCCACCTCTCCTTTTTAATCACTGCCGAGGGCCCACACATTAAAATAGTCTTTTGTTGTTTAACGGGACCCTACAGACAGCTTTTTAAACCACATTCATTTCACCTTCACTGCACACTAACTGCACAGAACCAGCTCCGCTGTATCCAGGCGTCGAAGCACACCCAAGGTACACTCGGTACCTTGGGTGGGACCCGATGATGAAGCACGTCACCAACTAGGTTGGTGAGTGAGGGTCTTCTAAAACACATATGTGTTGCATTACATACACATATCAGGAGCTCCTATTCAATAGCTAGTTCCCTATGATACCCAGGGGAAGTGAACTGGCTTCTACCTTCCTCGCTCTTCATTTTGATTTCTACCTGGGGTGACATGCAAACTCACTCTCCTGAATATGTGTCATCATTAGATGATTTTGCTTGGATGTATGTGTTATTGCGAACAATCAATGACATCACATGTGTAACCTCGTATGCAATAGCAACGCGTTTCTTCTGACAAATGCATTGTTACCTGGCAGTCCTTGAAACACAGCTCATTACATTGGCATGCAGTAGGGGAGTAACTGACATGAGTAGTTGTATTATGCGATAGTAGTATGATCTGACATTCCCTAATGTTGCCCACACTGGACTTGTAATGGTGAATAGTATAAGTTTGTACTCCTGCGCAGAGCCTACAGCAAGTTTGTGTGATGTTTCGCATTGTGCTGTTCTGCTATGTCCCAACATGGTTGTTGTTATGCGTGTGTATTTTTTGCATTGTTTGTGAACGTATGCAATGTGAGTAGTCATATTTATGTTGATATTTTTCATCACTTTGCACACATGTGTATATCATGATGTGGTGCATTTTGTTGCTGCATACTTTTGCACATGATCACTTCATGTACATTCTACTTGTTCTCCATGGACAGAGAGATCTTTCCCAGGGATGATCTTTTGCCTTTTCATGGTCAGAGCTGTGAGGTACAGTGTGTTTAGTGCTTGAGTTAGGCTGTGTTGACTTCTACCCCACTTTCCAATGGCTAACAGACCAGCTTACTCATCATTGTCAGAGGAGCAATGACAGTGAGGGTGGTAGTTTTCAAGGATGCTGAGACCGCTGACTGATGTTGAATTACAATGCTACACACAACAATGCCTTGTGCACATGACACAACGCAAGAGTGTCAGCCGTCTTGCATTACACCTCACATCTACTGTCCATGGGCATTGTCCCGGATGTGTGTTTATCTGTGTGTGTTTTATGTTATGAGGTGTGACAGCTAATTAGAGTGTGTCCTGTCCTCCACACACATTTGTAGCATGCACATTGAGGGCACATGTGACTGATCTATACCTGTCAGTGTGTGTAATGTGCAGTTAAGGTTATGGTCTGTAGTTGTGTGAGTAGGCCAAGAACTGGCAGTAGATATTTCCAGATTTCGTACAGGGTGGCTCTGTGTAGCCATCTTGACAGGGCATTTGCATTCACTCTCAGGGACAGCATAGTGACAGGTGTGTTCTTGTGGGACTGGGGGGGGACTAGTGTGTGCTGGTGGCAGTAGTCATTGCTTCCACTCCTCCTCCCACCCAGGACAAATGGGCCAGCATGTTCCAGGGTTCCATGACAGTGTGTACAAAGTTACATTCAAGATGTCGGACAGTGGTGCCTGCAGTCATGCTGTACAGGACTGCCTACAGGGCCTTGTGTTCCCCACAACCGTGGCCAGTGTCAGCCATCTTGACAGGGCATTTGCATTCACTCTCAGGGACAGCATAGTGACAGGTGTGTTCTTGTGGGACTGGGGGGACTAGTGTGTGCTGGTGGCAGTAGTCATTGCTTCCACTCCTCCTCCCACCCAGGACAAATGGGCCAGCATGTTCCAGGGTTCCATGACAGTGTGTACATAGTTACATTCAAGATGTGTTGCTGTGGTGTCTGTGGCTGTGTATTTGGGGTGAATTTAGACTATTTGTACATGTACTCACCAGGTTCAGGGATCCCAGCTAGTCCAGTTATGGCCTCCTGTGGGAGGAGGTCCCGCACCTTCACCTCCCAGGTGGTGAAATGCACCGGTTTATGACGTCCACCGCCAGTCTTGGTGCTCAGGGCATGTTCTCTGGCAATGAGCCTCTTTACCCTCCTGCGAACGACATAATACCGGTTCCGGATATCCTCCTTTGTGTGCAAGGTAGGTGAATGGGCATTCACCTTGTTGACAATCCTCTCCCACATCTTGGTTCTCTGGGACTGGGAGGTCTGTTGGGCCAAGCTGCCAAATAACTGTGGCTCAACTCGGATGATTTCATCTATCATCACTTCCAACTCAGCAGCTAAGAACTGTGGATTCCTCTTTGGGGGCATGGTGATGGGTGTTGGTGGAGATGTGTGTGTGTTTGAAGGTGAGGGTGAGTGTGTGTGAGTGGAGGTGTGTTTCTTTGGTGCTAGTTGTGTGGATGTTGTTTGGTGGATGGGATGTGTGTGTTTGTGGTAGCTAGATGGGTTGTCTGTCTAGTGGTGTGGTGTGCTTGCATGTCTGTCGAAGTAGCAAATGGTGTTGGGAACTTTTGGCTCCCTTTATATTGGTTGTGTTGTGGGTGTGTCTTGTTATTTGAAAATTTGTTTTTTTGGAGATGACAATGCGTTTTTTGGTAGTCTTGTTTCTGTTTCCATTGTTTTTTATTATTTTCATTTTGTAATTCGTTTTGACAGCACTTGATGCTTGTTCTTGAGTAATTTGTTTTGGACGAGTCTGTTCCATTCATACTGGGCTATGTGGCATCGTTCGCGTACGAGTCGGTCGGGTCGTGTTGATGCTTGGCTATGTGGCATCGTTGGCGTCCGAGTCGGTCGGGTCATGTTGATGCTTTGCTATGTGGCATCGTTGGCGTCCGAGTCGGTCGGGTCGTGTTGATGCTTGGCTATGTGGCATCGTTGGCGTCCGAGTCTGTCGGGTCATGTTGATGCTTGGCTATGTGGCATCGTTGGCGTCCGAGTCGGTCGGGTCGTGTTGATGCTTGGCTATGTGACATCGTTCGCGTACGAGTTGGTCGGGTCGTGTTGATGCTTGGCTATGTGGCATCGTTCGCGTACGAGTCGGTCGGGTCGTGTTGATGCTTGGCTATGTGGCATCGTTGGCGTATGAGTCGGTCGGGTCGTGTTGATGCTTGGCTATGTGGCATTGTTCGCGTACGAGTCGGTCGGGTCGTGTTGATGCTTGGCTATGTGGCATCGTTGGCGTCCGAGTCAGTCGGGTCGTGTTGATGCTTGGCTATGTGGCATCGTTGGCGTCCGAGTCGGTCGGGTCGTGTTGATGCTTGGCTATGTGGCATCGTTGGCGTCCGAGTCGGTCGGGTCGTGTTGATGCTTGGCTATGTGGCATCGTTGGTGTCCGAGTCGGTCAGGTCGTGTTGATGGTTGGCTACATGGAGTCGTTCGCGTACGTGTCTGTAGGTTGACGCTTGGCTATCTCGATTTTTGCGCGTACGAGTCTATCGCGTGAGCCTCCTTTCCTGCTGACTCGGACATATAATATATTTTCCGGCCGAGTCGGTCGTAACCTTCAAGCTTCGCATCGTACTCGGCTATTTGTAAGGCGTGTGTACGGTTCGGTCGGAAAAAATGACGGGTCCGTGTCGGGTAGTACGTTTTTCGGCCGAAATCGGAATCGACACCTTAGTGTTACCCAGACAATATAGCACACTTTTCAGTATCAGGAATCATGTTCAGCAGTAAAGTTCAATAGCATCGAAGAAGATGGTTTAAAACAATCTACACATAACTAGAATTATCCTTGCATTGTAGCACACATATTCTTTTAATTTGCAGACAAAACATAATAACACGATTATAACAATCACATGTATGTAGCTATTAGCTATCAATTTTTATTAATCACCATCAACAAGAAGTTCAGAGTTGATTATATGGGATACAAGTCCACTTCAGAAGAGTTTTAGCACAATCTAGAACTATACGGAATCATTTGCTGGCCATGTTAAACACACTGGATATATTTTCTCTAACTTCTGCAGTAAAGGCACTCTGTGTAGTGCAGTGAAACGAAATGTTTTCACGTAATCATTGTGTCACGTATAAATCATGTGCAAAGTACATGTTAATTTTATAGGTCAGGTATCAATTTCAGGATACTTCGGTGATGTGTAAAGAGTGGGCAGTTTTGCGCTGCACTACCTGTATATAAGGGCAGCTTTACCCATGAATATTTGACAACATCCCATTAAGTAAACTAAAAATGTACCTTTAGTTAACAATGGGTCAGGAGCATTTTTCTGGACTTGCAATGAGTTGAAGCCTAGGAACAGGGTGAAAACTACAAAAACATAAGTTTGTTATAAAATCAAGTTAGTCCAGTATGTTTAGATTGTGTCACTTTTTCCTCATATAATTGCTATGAGGTTAGCTCCAATCCCATTTCTGGAAATGGCTGTCCCGTCCTATTGCTGGGAGTGTTAACACCCCCATCCCCCAAATTTCAGGTCTAGTTATGTTATGTTATGACCATTTGTAAAGCGCACATATCACTCCAAGGGGTCCCACAGCGCTATAGCGGGCCATAAAGGAGGGTGTCCTACGACATGGAAAACTGGATTTACAATAACCAGGTTTCTAACTGCTTTTTAAACTGTTTATGGTCGGAGATGGCAAAAATATGTGTTGGGAGCTTCTTCCATTGGTGAGCGAAGGACCTACCACCATTTCTGGCAGTGCGAACTTTCAAAGGTATAAGAAGATGTTTTCCTTCAGACCTAAGGTTTTTACTTGGTGAGTACCACCTGAGTTTCTTGCGCCGCTCCATGCAGGGCCTTATGTGCATTGCACATAAGTTTAAAGCAGGTGCGCTTCCTGATTGGAAGCCAGTGCAGTGATCCTAAGGTGGGTACCGAAGGGGATCAGGAAGAAAGGTTCAAAACTAGTCTGGCGGCGGTGTTCTGCATTACCTGGAGCCTGGTATATAGGTCTTCATTAATGGAGGCCATGAGTGCATGGCCATAATCTAATCAGCTGATTATTACACCCTGGACCAGCGTTTTCCTGGCTTCCAACGGTAGACCATTGGAAGATCTTTCGTAGTGTTCTCATGGTGTCATAGCATGTGGCCAAGGTCTGATTTACATGGTCCTTCATGGATAACTTATCACTTATTATAATCCCAAGATTTCGCACCGTAGATTTTGTTGTGGGGCAGGGACCCATGCCGTTGACCAGAATGGTTGTGATTTGCCAAATAGAATCACTTCGGTCTTGCAGGCATTGAGTTGTAAATAATTCTTATGCATCCAGTTGGATATATGAGACATGCAATTGATAAATCTGGTTCTTGTGTCTTCCGGGTTAGGTCCCAAGGTGACAATTAGCTGGGTGTAGTCTGCATATGAAATTACTTCAAACCCATATGACCTGATGACACCAGCTAGGGGTGCTAAATAGACGTTAAATAAGATGGGGCTAAGTGCTGATCCCTGAGGGACTCCTTTATCAGCCTCTGAGCTGCTGGAAACTGTAGATTCAATTTGGACAGTGCTGGTACGATCTTTTAGAAAGTTTTTCAGCCAGTTTACGACTTAACCTCCTACTCCAATCTCTTCAAGCCTTTGTATTAAAATGGCATGAGAGATAGTGTCAAAGGCCGCCGATAAGTCCAGCAGGACCCGCATTGTTGGCTGCCTGTCGTCTAAGGAAGGTTTTATGTTGTCTACTACACCCACCAGGGCTGCTTCAGGACTGATACCTGCCCTGAAACGTGAGTGGGAAGGGTCCAGTAGTTAGTGCCTTTCTAGATAGGCCAATAGTTGTTTGTTGACCAGGGATTCAATTACTTTACCAGCAGGGAGATAGGTCGATAGTTATTGAAATCTTTTGGATCTGCTGATTGTTTCTTTAGGATTGGTTTGACCCTTGCTGATTTCCATTTAATGGGGACTTTTTCCACGTTTAGAGACGAGTTAAAGAGCTCGGTGAGAACATTGAGTAATGCAGGAGACAAAGTAGATAAGATGTGAGGCAGGGCTAGATCTTCCGGAGACCCTGATTGAGTTTTGTTCAGTGCAGTTCTGACCTCCTCCTGGGTTAGTTCGGTGAACACCTCGAGACATGCAGTCTTGCATGTGAGGATAACGCCCTCCTCCATATTGGGTTTTACTATCTTGGGATTCGAGGGGGAGTTATAGATCTTGTCAATTTTTTCTCTAAAAAAGAGAGAGAGTTCATCGACCCAGGTTTGTGAGGAGGTACTGGCGTTCTGGCAAGATGGAGGATTAGTAAATTCATTTATTATTCTGTGTAGTTCTTTTTGGGTGTTGGCTGCTCTGTCGATTCTGTTTACAATATAGGATTTCCTGGCATCCTTAATATTTTTTAGATATTGTTTATGCATGAGTTTAAAAGCTATTTTGTCCTCTATGGTTTTCGTTGCCCTTCACTTCTGTTCGTTTGCTTGTCTCTTTTTAGTAGGTCGGTGAACCAGGGTGAGTTTTTGGCCTTGCCGTGTGCTTTGCTGATGTCCATTGATCTCGGTGCCACTGTGTCTAGAGACTGGGTGATAGCTGTCTCCAAGACATCTAGTGCGAGATCTATGTTGTCTTTCTCTTTCAAGATAGGTGGCTTGAAGTGAGAGGAGAAGGAGGCGAGATTGATTTTCTTCCACGCTCTCGTCATTTTCTGTTCTGGGGTCTTATTCCTTTGAGTGGAACCTAGTTGTATGTGGAGTTTCAAGAGACTGTGGTCTGACCAGATCAAGGAGAGGGGGGGGGTCCACGCTAACATCGCTTCGTTAGAGAATATAAGATCGAGTGTATGTCCTGCAATATGTGTGAGTCCGGTTACCCTTTGTTTCACTCCTAAAGTGTTGAGATTAATGATTAGCTGAATCGTATCTGTGTCAGTTGATATCTCTGCAAGGAAATTGAAATCTCCAATGAGGAGAAAGTTATCTGCTGCAAGTATGTGGGGAGCAATGATTTCAACCAGGAAGTTGCTGAAGTTAGTTTTGGGGCCTGGCGGTCTATAAACAAGGGCGCCTCTCCGCGATCCTCTTTCTTGTGTCTTGAGTCTAAAGATACAGAGTTCGACCCAGTCAGAGGCAGGACATTCCAGTGTGCTGACCTTAACTGTTGCTCCAAAAGCTATCGCTAGATCACCCCCTCTTTTCATATTCCTGTCTTGTCTAAGTAGTTTGTATTCAGGTGGGAGGGCCATTGCAATGTCTGGAACGGCTGTGGGGTGAAGCCAAGTTTCTGTAATAAAACAAAATATCTGGTTTCTCTGAGTCTAACAGACTCCACATCTCTAGCGTGTGTTTGGGGATTGAACGTGCATTAAAATATAGTCCTTGTAATTGTTTGTATGGCTCCACTAAGTTCCCACCTTCGGGGCTGATGAGGGATGGCCTTTGGGGAGGTATATTATTACAATTTTTGCATTTAACTAAGATTTCTTTGTGGAGTGTGAGCTTCCCCAGGTGGGCATAGCAAAGAGGGTTGGACATGTCGATACTGTTTAGCTGTAGAAGTTCCTTATTTGAATATCGGAGTATATACATGTTTGGGGAAAAATGGGGCGACCTGCAGATGAGGGACAAGCATTGGCAAAGCCAATAGGTCTCGCCTACGAGAGGCCTATTGGCTTTTTCAATGTTTTTTTAGCCATGTTGTGCAGCGGCTGCAGCATGATTGAAAATAAATTAAAAAAGCTAAGAAGCGGTCAACGCTGGCTGTGCTTGCAGCACCTTTTTGTTTTCAGAATTTTTTTTATATTTTGGGACAGGCAGCTTGCACTGAAGTCTGGTTGTAGGGATTTAATCCTCTAGAAGTTCGTGCATTTCCGGTGCCAGATGTTGCAAAATCATGCTTAGAGCTCTGCCGATTTCTACCTTCTCACACATTTCGAAATCAGAAAAAATAATTAGGATATGGTGAAAGAGGCCAAAAGCTGAATATGATTTCTAGATAACTATTTTCACTGTTTTGTAAAAATAAAAAAAAATGCAGTAATGCCATCATTAAATGTTGCCCCATTGCGGCTCCGTTTTCATTACAAACCATTTCTTTGGACAAGATCTAGTTGAGCATAAATCCCTAAACCCCGACTGGAAATAAACTACTCTACACACCAATCTCTAGCCGGCTAGACGGGAATTGGAAACCTGGTACAGCGCTTGGTTACTGCATTTGACCCCTTTGGTGGCCATTCGCAATCCCGTGCACACATGAGCTTTATAAGTGCCTAGAAGTGAGCGAAAGAGGCGCGCTCTACTTTGTTAATGACAAGAATGATTTTAAAGCGCTCCATACCGCACTCCTGCCATTTCTAAACTCTATAATTAGCGGCTGCAGTGTTATTGTATATTCAAATAATGAAACGAAGAATAATGGACGTTGCAAATCTGTTGAACTGGATTCCTTAAACCAGATTGCAAGCGAAAGAGAAAGCACGGTAACCTGACCCACGAGGAATGCAGCTGCCACCCTGCGCGCCGCTGCTCGCTCCCGCATGCGAAACGCCGTGGGAGTGAACATTACAAAGAGGTGGGACATGCACCCGCCTTTAGCCATTTGCGTGCTTTCATTATTGAAAGACACACGCAAAAGCCAATCCAATGTGTGGGAGGAGTCAGACCCACACGGAGTAAACACAAGAAGCCTCGCAGAGCAGCGCATGCGCGCTGCTAGGCTCGACCTAAAAAACAGAGCAGGGGTCCTGGCGGCAGTCAGGCGCGGACGGGCGCAGACTGGCTTCCGCGCCCTTTCCTGTCCTAAATAGGCAAAGGAAAGAGGAAGAGGACTGAAGGAACGACTAAAGCGCTGACTTGCCTCGAGTGTACTGCTCCACTTCCTGTCACGAGACACTTGGTCCCCCCGCTCAATCGGCACAAGCCACGGCGGAACGGGACGCAGAGTACAGATATACACAGAGGAAAGAGAGCGCGATAAAACAAGTTAAAGCCAGGAAGGAAAAAAGGAGTAAAAAGATAAAACGCTAAAATCGCTAAAACTGCATTAAATTTGGCATAAGGCAATCAGGGTAAAAAATGAAACAGTTTTACGCCATGTAGGAGAACGTTCCAGTGAAATGTCCGTGAAGCGAGGTAAAGAACTAAAGTGTTCCGTCCCCCACTACACTCTCCTCCAGTATGGGGATAGTTGCGTCCCTGAATGCAGTAAGGGACCCGTCCCCCACCCCAAATTCTTTAGCATATGATGTACTGATGTACAAATTACATCTTTCTAATACATGCCTGCCAAGTATCACGCATCAGGTGTGACGCTCACGCATTTCAGTGTGGTGTTCTGCATCACCGCATTGAAATGCATTGTCACGCATTTAATGCCACTCTGTCTGCGGTGCGCAGCGCCGCAATAAAACCCCCGGCATTCACGTTGCCAGACCGGCGGGGAGCCGAGGCCAGATCGAGACCAGAGTGACTGAATAATTTCTGTCACTGACTCACCGACAGGACACTGAGGGCCGCCGCGCATCAGGGGCATCGGTGATCGCGGGCGCAAACTAGTGCGGCCGGCGGGGGACGAGTCTGTGAGTCACTCAGTGTCTTGGAAAAGAAGACTGCTGCAGAGTGCATCATGCAGTGTGCTGCAGCTGCTGTGCGGCCGCGGGTCCCTGTGCGGCTCATGCCGTGGCCGCCGGACGGACCGGGACGACGACGCAGAGACAGCAGTCTGAACTCGTCTAGTTCATTAAGTAAGTGTTACTTACTTTGGCCAATGCGCTGCGCGCCAGGCAGAGCCGTGACTGACTTTAGTATAACTGTACACAGAAAGCACCTTGCAGCTGGGATCCTCACGGAGAAGCCCGGGCCTCTCACTTCCCTCTGCTAGCTCTCTGCTCTGACAGAACTACGGAAGAATCAGCCGAGTCATCCCGTATTTTATAGAGAGCCTTGTCATACACAGAAGAGAGTGGGCGGGAGCACTGTGCATCACACAGAAAGGTAGGTGCAAGCTAGAATATGCACCGATGGAGAGGTCACAAACTGATTCTTTTTTGGTTTAATCAATTCTTTTGAACTTGGTTATAGTAACATTTTTATTGTGTAGATCGTGTATTCAAATTACATGCAAGTTGAAGGCAGTTGCACAAAAGTCATTTCACAATGCTTACGTGTTCCACTTTGTTAAACTGAAGCCGGCCAGGTTCCCTGTGGCAGATGAACCCTAAAATGCCTCATAATAATCAACACATTTCATTCATCATTGTCAAAGTGAAATGTGGGCTTCTGTACAAAACTTTGTCTATGAACATTTTTATTGTCTTTTATATTCACACGCTTTTAGGGCAGTTATAACTATTGCAGATGCCCTGCCTACTCGACATGCTTCACTTTGTTTCAAACAGCGACACGACGTGTTTCAGGTTGTTTTAACCATTTTGCCTGGGTATCTCCAAGATGAGGTACTACTGTCCGGAAAGGGTATAATATGTAAACAGAAAAAAATTGAAAAATGCAGTCCTGCTTTATTTCTGCTTCAAGAAAGACTTTTGTGTAGCAATCTGTTGTTTCCTTCCTTAATGGTGAGTGAAGTGCTTTGATTGGGAACGATGCAAACTTGCTCAGGAATCCAAGCTACACAGTGAAAAGGTACTCCATAATTTATTTATTTTTTTAAATTTAAAAATGCCCATGCTCTCCTAGGATGACGCACTACCGAAATTAAGACCAAGGCTCCTTCAGGAACTAATTCTTGCTATGCACATATCTGCCAAGTATGTCCATGCCATCTGAGACTCCTTCTGAGAGTTATGCCTTTTTAGCTTACAACACATTGTATTCTAGGACTTGTGGTTTTAGTTAAACCAGTGTAAGTATGTGCTTAAAATACCATCATAGAAAGTGTTGTAGCCAAAAAAAACAAAATTAGCTATGGTTCTTTCACATGACATGGGCTTGTTTGGCTAAAAGAGACAAAGAGCCTCATCCTTTGCCCCAGATAACAATAGTGTCTGTCCTGCTACTTCAACAAAAGCTTCAGCACTGATCTAGCAGCTGCCTTATCAGTACTGCCCAACCATGCCATGCTGTGACTCTGCGGCAGCCCTCCGAGTCAGTTGACTGCTTAGATCCGTGTTGGGGCCTCTCATGCCCTGTTACAGACTCGGCCTGGGTCCAAAAATGGGTGTAATTTATGATAGTTATAAGTTTCCCTCGTCTTCACTCATAGCTATTGAAATGTCACTCATAATTACAATGAAATTATGAAAATGTCACACATTGCAATCTGAAACCTTGGCAGCTATGCGAATATCCATCATATATATCGTAGAGCTGTCAAGTTTACCAGCTCAGTTGGAGATTAGCTTTTGCTCTTCATGATTTTTCTTTACATTCTAAGGCTGCATTGTGGAAGGTGTAGTTCTGTTTTTTAATGTGTCAAACAGGACTACAAATCTCAGAACACAAAGAAAATCTATTCTTGATGAACAACCCCCTTCCCCATGGAACTGGAAATCTTGGGAGCTCGGCCACCCTGAACACTGGGTCTTTGGCCTTGAATCCTTCTGGGCCGCTGGGGAGTCTCGGGTTTGCACTCACGCAGCATGGCGCCCGGTGCTGACCCGTAGCAGTGGGGAGGTCAGCGCGCAAGTAACTGAAGCGCATGCGCAGACCGGGACGGGCCTGTCATCGCGCACTCTCGCCACAGAATAAGCCCTTACGGCGCATGCGCACTGCCCTGGGTATCGCACGCCGTGCGCGCATGCGCAGAGCGCAGCATGGAGTCCCAGGTCTATGGCTGACAGTGACTCGAGCTGATCCCAGCATCGATCCCCCCATGCACCCGAGGCAGCCGAGGAGGGGCGCGGCCCCAGGGCTCCGGGAGTCTGCCGGGGAGCACGGAGGCGGCATGGCTGCCTACCCACTGGTGAGAGGGCTGGGTGACTGCACCCTGCAGGGAGGGGGGGGACTGGACCACTTAACACTGATGGGGGGCTGGAATTGTTTACACTGATGGGGGGCGATGGACCACATCACACTGATGGGGGAGGGCTGCCTACCCACTGGTGAGAGGGCTGGGTCACTGCACCCTGCAGGGAGGGGGGACTGGACCACTTAACACTGATGGGGGGGCTGGAATTGTTTACACTGATGGGGGCGATGGACCACATCACACTGATGGGGGGAGGGCTGCCTACCCACTGGTGAGAGGGCTGGGTGACTGCACCCTGCAGGAGGGGGGACTGGACCACTTAACACTGATGGGGGGCTGGAATTGTTTACACTGATGGGGGCGATGGACCACATCACACTGATGGGGGGAGGGCTGCCTACCCACTGGTGAGAGGGCTGGGTCACTGCACCCTGCAGGGAGGGGGGACTGGACCACTTAACACTGATGGGGGGGCTGGAATTGTTTACACTGATGGGGGGCGATGGACCACATCACACTGATGGGGGAGGGCTGCCTACCCACTGGTGAGAGGGCTGGGTGACTGCACCCTGCAGGGAGGGGGGGACTGGACCACTTAACACTGATGGGGGCTGGAATTGTTTACACTGATGGGGGGCGATGGACCACATCACACTGATGGGGGGGGTGGGGGGGCTGCCTACCCACTGGTGAGAGGGCTGGGTCACTGCACCCTGCAGGGGGGGGGGGGGGCTGGACCACTTAACACTGATGGGGTGGCTGGAATTGTTTACACTGATGGGGGGCGATGGACCACATCACACTGATGGGGGGGTGGGGGGCTGCCTACCCACTGGTGAGAGGGCTGGGTCACTGCACCCTGCAGGGAGGGGGGACTGGACCACTTAACACTGATGGGGGGGCTGGAATTGTTTACACTGATGGGGGCGATGGACCACATCACACTGATGGGGGGGTGGGGGGCTGCCTACCCACTGGTGAGAGGGCTGGGTCACTGCACCCTGCAGGGGGGGGCTGGACCACTTAACACTGATGGGGTGGCTGGAATTGTTTACACTGATGGGGGCGATGGACCACATCACACTGATGGGGGGGTGGGGGGCTGCCTACCCACTGGTGAGAGGGCTGGGTCACTGCACCCTGCAGGGAGGGGGGACTGGACCACTTAACACTGATGGGGGGGGCTGGAATTGTTTACACTGATGGGGGGCGATGGACCACATCACACTGGTGAGAGGGCTGGGTCACTGCACCCTGCAGGGAGGGGGGGGGGCTGGACCACTTAACACTGATGGGGGGGGGGGGGAGGGAATTGTTCACACTGATGGGGGGAGGGCTGGACCAATTCACACTGATGGGGGGGGGAGGGCTGGACCACATCACACTGATGGGGGGGAGGGCTGCCTACCCACTGGTGAGAGGGCTGGGTCACTGCACCCTGCAGGGAGGGGGGACTGGACCACTTAACACTGATGGGGGGTGGGGGGAGGGGCTGGAATTGTTCACACTGATGGGGGGGAGGGCTGGACCAATTCACACTGATGGGGGGGGGAGGGCTGGACCACATCACACTGATGGGGGGGGGGGAGGGCTGCACCACTTCACGCTGCAGAGGGGGAGGGCTGGACCACTTCACACTGCAGGGGGTGGGAGGGCTGGACCACTGCAGAGGAGGTGAGGGCTAGACTACTAAATACTGCATGGAATGTGAGAGCTGGACCACTTCACATTGCAGGGGTTGAGAATTCTGGACCACTTTACACTGTAGGGGTGGAGCGTTGGACCACTTTACACTGAAGGGGTGGAGCGTTGGACCACTGTACACTGAAGGGGTGGAGGGCTGGACCACTTTACACTGAAGGGGTGGAGCGTTGGACCACTTTACACTGAAGGGGTGGAGCGTTGGACCACTTTACACTGAAGGGGTGGAGCGTTGGACCACTTTACACTGAAGGGGTGGAGCGTTGGACCACTTTACACTGAACGGGTGGAGGGCTGGACCACTTTACACTGAAGGGGTGGAGCGTTGGACCACTTTACACTGAAGGGGTGGAGCGTTGGACCACTTTACACTGAAGGGGTGGAGGGCTGGACCACTTTACACTGAAGGGGTGGAGGGCTGGACCACTTTACACTGAAGGGGTGGAGCGTGGACCACTGCAGAGGAGGTGAGGGCTAGACTACTAAATACTGCATGGAATGTGAGAGCTGGACCACTTCACATTGCAGGGGTTGAGAATTTTGGACCACTTTACACTGAAGGGGTGGAGCGTTGGACCACTTTACACTGAAGGGGTGGAGCGTTGGACCACTTTACACTGAAGGGGTGGAGCGTTGGACCACTTTACACTGAAGGGGTGGAGCGTTGGACCACTTTACACTGAAGGGGTGGAGCGTTGGACCACTTTACACTGAAGGGGTGGAGCGTTGGACCACTTTACACTGAAGGGGTGGAGCGTTGTACCATTTTACACTGAAGGGGTGGAGGGCTGGACCACTTTACACTGAAGGGGTGGAGCGTTGGACCACTTTATACTGAACGGGTGGAGGGCTGGACCACTTTACACTGAAGGGGTGGAGCGTTGGACCACTTTACACTGAAGGGGTGGAGGGCTGGACCACTTTACACTGAAGGGGTGGAGGGCTGGACCACTTTACACTGAAGGGGTGGAGGGCTGGACCACTTTACACTGAAGGGGTGGAGGGCTGGACCACTTTACACTGAAGGGGTGGAGCGTTGGACCACTTTACACTGAAGGGGTGGAGCGTTGGACTACTTTACACTGAAGGGGTGGAGGGCTGGACCACTTTACACTGGAGGGGTGGAGCGTGGACCACTTTACACTGACTTTACACTGAAGGGGTGGAGCGTGGACCACTTTACACTGAAGGGGTGGAGGGCTGGACCACTTTACACTGAAGGGGTGGAGCGTGGACCACTTTTCACTGAAGGGGTGGAGCGTTGGACCACTTTACACTGAAGGGGTGGAGCGTTGGACCACTTTACACTGAAGGGGTGGAGCGTGGACCACTTTACACTGAAGGGGTGGAGGGCTGGACCACTTTACACTGAAGGGGTGGAGCGTGGACCACTTTACACTGAAGGGGTGGAGCGTTGGACCACTTTACACTGAAGGGGTGGAGCGTTGGACCACTTTACACTGAAGGGGTGGAGCATTGGACCACTTTACACTGAAGGGGTGGAGCGTTGGACCACTTTACACTGAAGGGGTGAAGCGTTGGACCACTTTACACTGAAGGGGTGAAGCGTTGGACCACTTTACACTGAAGGGGTGGAGCGTTGGACCACTTTACACTGAAGGGGTGGAGCGTTGGACCACTTTACACTGAAGGGGTGGAGCGTTGGACCACTTTACACTGAAGGGGTGGAGGGTTGGACCACTTTACACTGAACGGGTGGAGGGCTGGACCACTTTACACAGAAGGGGTGGAGCGTTGGACCACTTTACACTGAAGGGGTGGAGGGCTGGACCACTTTACACTGAAGGGGTGGAGCGTTGGACCACTTTACACTGAAGGGGTGGAGCGTTGGACCACTTTACACTGAAGGGGTGGAGCGTTGGACCACTTTACACTGAAGGGGTGGAGGGCTGGACCACTTTACACTGAAGGGGTGGAGCGTTGGACCACTTTACACTGAAGGGGTGGAGCGTTGGACTACTTTACACTGAAGGGGTGGAGGGCTGGACCACTTTACACTAGAGGGGTGGAGCGCTGGACCACTTTACACTGAAGGGGTGGAGGGCTGGACCACTTTACACTGAAGGGGTGGAGGGCTGGACCACTTTACACTGAAGGGGTGGAGCGTGGACCACTTTACACTGAAGGGGTGGAGCGCTGGACCACTTTACATTGAAAGTGGGGGAGGGCTAGACAACCTCGTACTGCAGGGGAGGGCTGGGCCACTTCACTCTGCAGGGGTGGAGGGCTGGATCAGTTCAGGGGAGGGAGGGCAGGACCACTTCATCCTGCAGGGGATGAGAGGGCTGAAACACTTCAGTCAAACAATCATATACTTGTAAAACGCGGCTTGTCACCCGTGAGGTTATCCAGGCACTGGGCTGCGGGTTTCAGTGGAAGAGCGAGGTTTTGAGCTTTCTCCTGAAGTCTGTCAACAAAGGTGGTGTTCAGAGGTGTAGAGGAGGGCGTTCCAGGACTTGGCAGCGAGGTGGGCGCAGTAGCGTCCTCCGGTGCAGCCGCAGCAGATGCACGGTGTCTGTGTGAGGGCGGAGCAGAGGTTTCAGGAAGGTTTGTGGAAGTTCAAGCCTTGGTTCATGTATGCAGGTCCTTGGTTGTGAAGGACTTTGTAGGCGTGGGCCTTCACACTGCAGGGGGCGAGAGGGCTGGACCCCTTCACACTGCAGGGGGCGAGAGGGCTGGACCCCTTCACACTGCAGGGGGCGAGAGGGCTAGACCCCTTCACACTGCAGGGGGCGAGAGGGCTAGACCCCTTCACACTGCAGGGGGCGGGAGGGCTGGACCCCTTCACACTGCAGGGGGCGGGAGGGCTGGACCCCTTCACACTGCAGGGAGCGGGAGGGCTGGACCCCTTCACACTGCAGGGAGCGGGAGGGCTGGACCCCTTCACACTGAAGGGAGCGGGAGGGCTGGACCCCTTCACACTGCAGGGAGCGGGAGGGCTGGACCCCTTCACACTGCAGGGAGCGGGAGGGCTGGACCCCTTCACACTGAAGGGAGCGGGAGGGCTGGACCCCTTCACACTGCAGGGAGCGGGAGGGCTGGATCCCTTCACACTGAAGGGAGCGGGAGGGCTGGACCCCTTCACACTGCAGGGAGCGGGAGGGCTGGACCCCTTCACACTGCAGGGAGCGGGAGGGCTGGACCCCTTCACACTGAAGGGAGCGGGAGGGCTGGACCCCTTCACACTGAAGGGAGCGGGAGGGCTGGACCCCTTCACACTGAAGGGAGCGGGAGGGCTGGACCCCTTCACACTGAAGGGAGCGGGAGGGCTGGACCCCTTCACACTGAAGGGAGCGGGAGGGCTGGACCCCTTCACACTGAAGGGAGCGGGAGGGCTGGACCCCTTCACACTGAAGGGAGCGGGAAGGCTGGACCCCTTCACACTGAAGGGAGCGGGAGGGCTGGACCCCTTCACACTGCAGGGAGCGGGAGGGCTGGACCCCTTCACACTGAAGGGGGAGGGCTGGACCCCTTCACACTGCAGGGAGCGCTGCAGGGAGCGGGAGGGCTGGACCCCTTCACACTGCAGGGAGCGGGAGGGCTGGACCCCTTCACACTGAAGGGAGCGGGAGGGCTGGACCCCTTCACACTGCAGGGAGCGGGAGGGCTGGACCCCTTCACACTGAAGGGAGCGGGAGGGCTGGATCCCTTCACACTGAAGGGAGCGGGAGGGCTGGATCCCTTCACACTGAAGGGAGCGGGAGGGCTGGACCCCTTCATACTGCAGGGAGCGGGAGGGCTGGACCCCTTCATACTGCAGGGAGCGGGAGGGCTGGACCCCTTCACACTGCAGGGAGCGGGAGGGCTGGACCCCTTCACACTGAAGGGAGCGGGAGGGCTGGACCCCTTCACACTGCAGGGAGCGGGAGGGCTGGACCCCTTCACACTGAAGGGAGCGGGAGGGCTGGACCCCTTCACACTGAAGGGAGCGGGAGGGCTGGACCCCTTCACACTGAAGGGAGCGGGAGGGCTGGACCCCTTCACACTGAAGGGAGCGGGAGGGCTGGACCCCTTCACACTGAAGGGAGCGGGAGGGCTGGACCCCTTCACACTGCAGGGAGCGGGAGGGCTGGACCCCTTCACACTGCAGGGAGCGGGAGGGCTGGACCCCTTCACACTGAAGGGAGCGGGAGGGCTGGACCCCTTCACACTGAAGGGAGCGGGAGGGCTGGACCCCTTCACACTGAAGGAGAGGGCTGGACCCCTTCACACTGAAGGGAGCGGGAGGGCTGGACCCCTTCACACTGCAGGGAGCGGGAGGGCTGGACCCCTTCACACTGAAGGGAGCGGGAGGGCTGGACCCCTTCACACTGCAGGGAGCGGGAGGGCTGGACCCCTTCACACTGAAGGGAGCGGGAGGGCTGGACCCCTTCACACTGCAGGGAGCGGGAGGGCTGGACCCCTTCACACTGCAGGGAGCGGGAGGGCTGGACCCCTTCATACTGAAGGGAGCGGGAGGGCTGGACCCCTTCACACTGAAGGGAGCGGGAGGGCTGGACCCCTTCACACTGCAGGGAGCGGGAGGGCTGGACCCCTTCACACTGCAGGGAGCGGGAGGGCTGGACCCCTTCACACTGCAGGGGGCGGGAGGGCTGGACCCCTTCACACTGCAGGGAGCGGGAGGGCTGGACCCCTTCACACTGCAGGGAGCGGGAGGGCTGGACCCCTTCACACTGCAGGGGGCGGGAGGGCTGGACCCCTTCACACTGAAGGGAGCGGGAGGGCTGGACCCCTTCACACTGAAGGGAGCGGGAGGGCTGGACCCCTTCACACTGAAGGGAGCGGGAGGGCTGGACCCCTTCACACTGAAGGGAGCGGGAGGGCTGGACCCCTTCACACTGAAGGGAGCGGGAGGGCTGGACCCCTTCACACTGCAGGGAGCGGGAGGGCTGGACCCCTTCACACTGAAGGGAGCGGGAGGGCTGGACCCCTTAGAATAGAATAGAATAGAATAGAAGAGGTTTTTGTATAGCGCATGGCTACCCGGAAGCATCCCAGCGCTGAAGATCACTAGAGTAGGGGAGGCCCTCAGGGAAAGAGCCAGGTTTTGAGTTGTTTGCGAAAGGCAGAATGATTAGGTTGGCTACGTAACAGCAGCGGTAAACTGTTCCACAGCTTGGAGGCATTATATGAGAAGCGTCTGCCTCCACTTCGTGACTTCCTCCAGGCAGTGGCTGAGATCCAAGAGCGTATGGTTGGTCTGAGTCAAAGCCACCACCAACTGAGTATCATCGGCATAGGTGACTATCTGGATCCCAAAGGGGAGAACGATCTCTGCCAGTGGGTACATGTAAACGTTAAAAGGGTGGGACTCAAGGACTGAGCCCTGTGGGACTCCACATTTAAGTGGGACCAGTTTCGACAGGGCCTCACCAGAGAACACCTGGAAGCACCTGTCCTCCAGGAAGGATTGAAGCCAGGATAGCACCGTGCCTGAAACACCTAAGTTCCTAAGACGGTGAACCAGCGTCTGGTGGTTCACCGTGTCGAAGGCCGCGCTTAGGTCCAGGAGAATTATAGCAGCTGTACCTCCCCGTCGAGAATCTTCCTTGCTTCTTCCACAACTGCCAATAAGGCGGTCTCGGTGCCTTGGCATGGGCGAAAGCCTGTTTGAGAGGAGTGAAGCAGGGAATTGGATTCCAGAAAGGAGGAGAGAGACTGGTTGACAATTTTCTCTGCAATTTTGCCCATTGTCGGAAGCAGCGAAATAGGGCGATAATTGCCCATGTCAGCAGGATCCAAGTTTGGCTTTTTGAGCAAAGCTTTTACCATGGCTTTCTTCCAGTCGGGGGGGACAATCCCCGATGAAAGAGAAGAGTTGATCAAATTGGTCATACTAGGGGCCAATGTAGTAGCTGCCAGTTTTAAAATATTGAACGGTGCAGGGTCTAGTGGTGACCCTGATTTTACCTTGGTTAGGGTAGCTAAAAATAATTCCTGAGTCAGCGGAGTAAAGGTCTCCAAATTTTGTTTATTTTCAGAGTGATCCATGGTCATTGACTCAGGAATATCCTTTTGAGGAAGGGACCCAAGAATCTTGTGCACCTTCATAGAAAAGAATTCTGCCAATTCATTGCAACGTTCTCCAGACGGATCAGGTGCTACCGGGGGATCTGGGGCCTTAAGAAGTTTTTTTGCGATCAAAAAGGTCTCTCTGGAGGAATTAGCAGCTCCAGAGATCTTTTCCGCATAAAAAGAGGCTTGCGCTCTTTTTATTTCAGCCTTATAATTTCCAATGGCTCTCCTATACTCCTGCTTCTTTGTTACAGAGAAATCTTTCTCCATAACCTCTCTAGACGTTTGCATGATATTTTCAGAGCCCGCAGTTCAGGGAGAACCATGTGGTGTTCTTGCAGCCTATTTTCTTCTTAATTAATTCTTTAGGAAGCACTGAATTGAGTGAGTCCTCAATCCAGTGGGTAAACTTCCAATAGTCTAGAGTGGGATTAAAGGCTGGACCCCTTCACACTGAAGGGAGCGGGAGGGCTGGACCCCTTCACACTGAAGGGAGCGGGAGGGCTGGACCCCTTCACACTGAAGGGAGCGGGAGGGCTGGACCCCTTCACACTGCAGGGAGCGGGAGGGCTGGACCCCTTCACACTGAAGGGAGCGGGAGGGCTGGACCCCTTCACACTGCAGGGAGCGGGAGGGCTGGACCCCTTCACACTGAAGGGAGCGGGAGGGCTGGACCCCTTCACACTGAAGGGAGCGGGAGGGCTGGACCCCTTCACACTGAAGGGAGCGGGAGGGGCTGAACCCCTTCACACTGAAGGGAGCGGGAGGGCTGGACCCCTTCACACTGAAGGGAGCGGGAGGGCTGGACCCCTTCACACTGAAGGGAGCGGGAGGGCTGGACCCCTTCACACTGCAGGGAGCGGGAGGGCTGGACCCCTTCACACTGCAGGGAGCGGGAGGGCTGGACCCCTTCACACTGCAGGGAGCGGGAGGGCTGGACCCCTTCACACTGAAGGGGAGGGCTGGACCCCTTCACACTGAAGGGGAGGGCTGGACCCCTTCACACTGAAGGGAGCGGGCTGGACCCCTTCACACTGAAGGGAGCGGGCTGGACCCCTTCACACTGAAGGGAGCGGGAGGGCTGGACCCCTTCACACTGAAGGGAGCGGGAGGGCTGGACCCCTTCACACTGAAGGGAGCGGGAGGGCTGGACCCCTTCACACTGAAGGGAGCGGGAGGGCTGGACCCCTTCACACTGCAGGGAGAAGGGCTGGACCAGTTCACACTGCAGGGGGCGGGAAGGTTGGACCACTTTACACTGTTGGGGCTGGGAGGGCTGGACCCCTTCACACTGCAGGGAGCGGGAGGGCTGGACCCCTTCACACTCCAGGGAGCGGGAGGGCTGGACCCCTTCACACTGCAGGGAGCGGGAGGGCTGGACCCCTTCACACTGAAGGGGAGGGGCTGGACCCCTTCACACTGAAGGGGAGGGCTGGACCCCTTCACACTGAAGGGAGCGGAGGGCTGGACCCCTTCACACTGAAGGGAGCGGGAGGGCTGGACCCCTTCACACTGAAGGGAGCGGGAGGGCTGGACCCCTTCACACTGAAGGGAGCGGGAGGGCTGGACCCCTTCACACTGAAGGGAGCGGGAGGGCTGGATCCCCCTGGACCCCTTCACACTGAAGGGGGAGGGCTGGACCCCTTTCACACTGAAGGGGGAGGGCTGGACCCCTTTCACACTGAAGGGGGAGGGCTGGACCCCTTTCACACTGAAGGGGGAGGGCTGGACCCCTTCACACTGCAGGGAGAAGGGCTGGACCAGTTCACACTGCAGGGGGTGGGAAGGCTGGACCACTTTACACTGTTGGGGCTGGGAGGGCGGGACCACTTTACATTGTTGGGGCTGGGAGGGCGGGACCACTTTACATTGTTGGGGCTGGGAGGGCGGGACCACTTTACACTGTTGGGGCTGGGAGGGCGGGACCACTTACACTGTTGGGGCTGGGAGGGCGGGACCACTTTACACTGTTGGGGCTGGGAGGGCGGGACCACTTTACACTGTTGGGGCTGGGAGGGCGGGACCACTTTACACTGTTGGGGCTGGGAGGGCGGGACCACTTTACACTGTTGGGGCTGGGAGGGCGGGACCACTTTACACTGTTGGGGCTGGGAGGGCGGGACCACTTTACACTGTTGGGGCTGGGAGGGCGGGACCACTTTACACTGTTGGGGCTGGGAGGGCGGGACCACTTTACACTGTTGGGGCTGGGAGGGCGGGACCACTTTACACTGTTGGGGCTGGGAGGGCGGGACCACTTTACACTGTTGGGGCTGGGAGGGCGGGACCACTTTACACTGTTGGGGCTGGGAGGGCGGGACCACTTTTACACTGTTGGGGCTGGGAGGGCGGGACCACTTTACACTGTTGGGGCTGGGAGGGCGGGACCACTTTATACTGTTGGGGCTGGGAGGGCGGGACCACTTTACACTGTTGGGGCTGGGAGGGCGGAACCACATCACACTGCAGGGGGTGGGAGGGCTGGACCACTGCAGAGGAGGGGAGGGCTACACCAGTTCATACTACAGAGGGGAAGGGGGCTGAACCATTTCAACACTACATTGGTGGGAGGACTGGACCACTTCACACTACAGGGGTCGGAGGGCTGGACCACTTCACACTACAGGGGTCGGAGGGCTGGACCACTTCACAATACAGAGGTGGGGGACCGGACTACTATACACTGCCCGCTGCAGGGGCATGTAGAATGGATCGGCTTCTTTCATCCAGACAATTGCATAGGGATATGGCTGGATGAAAGAGGCCGATCCACTTCATATTTTAAGGCCCAACGATGCTCTGCTAATGCTTTGACTTGGACATTTTATAAATTGTATGGGTGCCCAGATTTAAGAGCTCTAATGAAGGTGGCCACGAGCAAGCTAATGCTGTCAGTGACCTACGGTGCTCTCGTCTTTCAAAACAGGTTGCCCATTTGGCTGATTGGAGTCTAAATCAACTGACTTAGAATTTTCTTTTTCCTACCAGATTGCACCACACAATCCCAAATTAAATTGGAATTCAGGTGCTGAATGGAAAGTTCCTGTCTTATTGCTTAAAACTGAAAAGGGCTTTGGCTCTGACCTTAAAGCACCTTCTGTGGCGTGTAATAACACAGAAGAATTCCCCATGGGCCCAGTAACATGTCACCTCGCTGAGTAACCTAGAAGCCCACGAGATCTGGTCTGCCAATTTTTCAATGCAGCAAAAATCCTGTCCCCAGCTTTTGTTGGGAAGTTGCCTAAGGAGAAACCCCATGGCAGTTGGCAGCGCACCTATATGTTCTTAGGGCGCTGCCAATATGTCGATCTCAGCCCCTGTCTAAGGGCTTGAAGAAGCAGCTGATGAGTCTAAGGTATGGGTTTATCCCCTTGAAGGCATATTGGTATTGTAGGAGGTGCAGCGATTCGGACGAACACGGCAGACCTTGTCACATGGGACTAGAATACCTTATTCATGTGGTATGAATTTGTTATAAGTTGTTACCCATAGAAAATTCTGTTTACCTACCATTTTTAGGGCACTGAATATACACACCAGCAAAGGGTGCAATTGAATGCTGCTTAAAGAGAGAATCTTCCCAGCTAACAGCCTGTTAAAAAAAAAAAAATAATAAGAAAAGTAGCCGTTGTTGCTCTTACAATTACCACAGAGGCGCCACGCTTCTCAGGCGCATCAGAAGCTCCCTGTGGTCTCCATCCCCCCAGAGAAGTCTGATTCAGGGGGAACTGGAGAGTCTATAAAGATCACACTCATTGGTGCAGCAGTTAGCCCTCCTCAAGTCGATCTGATAACTAGCCTGGGTTACAGGGTTTGCACCCAAATCATCATAACAGTGTTGTAAAGTACCTTAGAAGTATTGTAAACCACCTTAGTAGTATCGTAAAGCACCTTAGTAGTATCGTAAAGCACCTTAGTAGTATCGTAAAGCACCTTAGTAGTATCGTAAAGCACCTTAGCAGTATTGTAAAGCACCCTAGCAGTATTGTAAAGCACCTGAGCAGTATTGTAAAGCACCTTAGCAGTATTCTGAAGCACCACAGCAGTATTGTAAAGCACCTTAGCAGTATTGTAAAGCACCTTAGCAGTCATAGCAGTATTCTGAAACACCATAGCAGTATTCTGAAGCACCATAGCAGTATTCTGAAGCACCTTAGCAGTATTCTGAAGCACCTTAGCAGTATTCTGAAGCACCATAGCAGTATTCTGAAGCACCACAGCAGTATTGTAAAGCACCTTAGCAGTATTGTAAAGCACCTTAGCAGTCATAGCAGTATTCTGAAACACCATAGCAGTATTCTGAAGCACCTTAGCAGTATTCTGAAGCACCTTAGCAGTATTCTGAAGCAGCATAGCAGTATTCTGAAGCACCATAGCAGTATTCTGAAGCACCTTAGCAGTATTCTGAAGCACCTTAGCAGTATTGCGAAGCACCTTAGCAGTATTGCGAAGCACCTTAGCAGTATTGCGAAGCACCTTAGCAGTATTGTGAAGCACCTTAGCAGTAATGTGAAGCACCTTAGCAGTAATGTGAAGCACCTTAGCAGTATTCTGAAGCACCTTAGCAGTATTCTGAAGCACCTTAGCAGTATTCTGGAGCACCTTAGCAGTATTGTAAAGCACCCTAGCAGTATTGTAAAGCACCCTAGCAGTATTGTAAAGCACCCTAGCAGTATTGTAAAGCACCTGAGCAGTATTCTGAGGCACCAAAGCAGTATTCTGAAGCACCAAAGCAGTATTCTGAAGCACCAAAGCAGTATTCTGAAGCACCAAAGCAGTATTCTGAAACACCGTAGCAGTATTGTAAAGCACCAAAGCAGTATTCCGAGGCACCAAAGCAGTATTCTGAAGCACCAAAGCAGTATTCTGAAGCACCATAGCAGTATTCTGAAGCACCATAGCAGTATTCTGAAGCACCTTAGCATTGTAAAGCACCATAGCAGTATTCTGAAGCACCTTAGCAGTATTCTGAAGCACCTTAGCAGTATTCTGAAGCACCTTAGCAGTATTCTGAAGCAGCATAGCAGTATTCTGAAGCACCTTAGCATTGTAAAGCACCTTAGCATTGTAAAGCACCATAGCAGTATTCTGAAGCACCATAGCAGTATTCTGAAGCACCATAACAGTATTCTGAAGCACCTTAGCAGTATTCTGAAGCACCTTAGCAGTATTCTGAAGCACCTTAGCAGTATTCTGAAGCACCTTAGCAGTATTCTGAAGCAGCATAGCAGTATTCTGAAGCACCTTAGCATTGTAAAGCACCATAGCAGTATTCTGAAGCACCATAGCAGTATTCTGAAGCACCATAACAGTATTCTGAAGCACCATAGCAGTATTCTGAAGCACCATAGCAGTATTCTGAAGCACCTTAACAGTATTCTGAAGCACCTTAACAGTATTCTATAGCACCTTAGCAGTATTCTGAAGCACCTTAGCAGTATTCTGAAGCACCTTAGCAGTATTCTGAAGCACCTTAGCAGTATTGTAAAGCACCTTAGCAGTATTGTAAAGCACCTTAGCAGTATTCTGAAGCACCACAGCAGTATTGTAAAGCACCTTAGCAGTATTGTAAAGCACCTTAGCAGTCATAGCAGTATTCTGAAACATCATAGCAGTATTCTGAAACACCATAGCAGTATTCTGAAACACCACTAGCAGTATTCTGAAGCACCTTAGCAGTATTCTGAAGCACCTTAGCAGTATTCTGAAGCACCATAGCAGTATTCTGAAGCAGCATAGCAGTATTCTAAAGCACCTTAGCATTGTAAAGCACCATAGCAGTATTCTGAAGCACCTTAGCAGTATTCTGAAGCACCTTAGCAATATTCTGAAGCACCTTAGCAGTATTCTGAAGCACCATAGATAGCAGTATTCTGAAGCAGCATAGCATTGTAAAGCACCATAGCAGTATTCTGAAGCACCATAGCAGTATTCTGAAGCACCATAGCAGTATTCTGAAGCACCATAGCAGTATTCTGAAGCACCTTAGCAGTATTCTGAAGCACCTTAGCAGTATTGTGAAGCACCTTAGCAGTAATGTGAAGCACCTTAGCAGTAATGTGAAGCACCTTAGCAGTAATGTGAAGCACCTTAGCAGTATTGTGAAGCACCTTAGCAGTATTGTGAAGCACCTTAGCAGTATTGTGAAGCACCTTAGCAGTATTGCGAAGCACCTTAGCAGTATTCTGAAGCACCTTAGCAGTATTCTGAAACACCGTAGCAATATTGCGAAGCACCAAAGCAGTATTCTGAAGCACCAAAGCAGTATTCTGAAGCACCATAGCAGTATTCTGAAGCACCATAGCAGTATTCTGAAGCACCATAGCAGTATTCTGAAGCACCATAGCAGTATTCTGAAGCACCATAGCAGTATTCTGAAGCACCTTAGCAGTATTGCGAAGCACCAAAGCAGCATTCTTAAGAGCCGTAGCAGTATTCTTAAGTGCCGTAGCAGTATTCTTAAGTGCCGTAGCAGTATTCTTAAGTGCCGTAGCAGTATTCTTAAGTGCCGTAGCAGTGTTGTAAAGCGCCGTAGCAGTGTTGTAAAGCGCCGTAGCAGTGTTGTAAAGCGCCGTAGCAGTATCGTAAAGCGCCCTAACAGTATCGTAAAGCGCCATAACAGTATCGTAAGCGCCATAGCAGTATCGTAAAGCGCCATAGCAGTATCGTAAAGCGCCATAGCAGTATCGTAAAGCGCCATAGCAGTATCGTAAAGCACCTTAGCAGTAGTCTAAAGCACCTTAGCAGTAGTCTAAAGCACCCTAGCACTTTAACCACCAGTTTAAGCAGCGACCCGTAAATCAGCCACTCTTGTTGGGTGTCGTAAATCCTAGAACACGATTATCAGGCTTCGGGTCCTAAAATCCACACACAGCACTTTAAAATCATTTAAACAACCTTTGAGTGGTCTCTCGCCCCTCAGATGACCAGTACAGTAGGGCTTTCCATCACCCCTATAGCCGGATTTACATGTGGGCCCTTTTACAGCTCCTAGTAGAAAGCGCCGTTTCACACCGTATGAATTTTGGGGACCAACTTTTATTTAGTCAAACTCTGACCTCTGCCCTTTGGATGCCTTGTACTGCACGGTGTCACTGCATCCTGGCATTTGGTTTTAGATATGGGTATACCCATGGTTTCCAGCTAGAAACCACAAACCCACATTGTATGAATTCTTGAGAACCAGTTTTTTTTACCACCATTTGATCTGCGTCCCTGGGTTTACACAGATAGAAAGTTCTAACTTAACTTCCCTTTTTTTTAAAAAATCGTTATTAGGGTGTCCAAGCATGATCTAACCTAGATGCGAGACACACACCTTCGTCTAAACCAGTCTGTATTGTAGATGTGTGAGGATCACACGCGTTAAAAGCAGTTAGTGTGTTTTAAAAGCTTGCCTGACCTTATTCATTGATTATGCATTTGTGATCCTGCTACCAATAGGCACTGCTGCTCTGTAGCAGCACAATGAACTCCAGCGCTGTGACCTTGTCAAGTAATCACAGCGCCCAAATGGAGTACGATTTGCTGTTGGCTAGTCTAATATTTTGATTGTGTTAAGATATGATTCATGTTATTTGTATTTGTATTATGGTTTTAATATGGATCACTTGTGTGATTTATTATATGTAATGATTTTAATAATTGTACAAAGTACTAATAAATCTAATGCACTGCTGGGGGTGGGAGGGCTGGACAACTATACACTGCCCACTGCAGGAGTTGGGAGGGCTGACTGATCCACGTCACACTGCAGGAGGTGAGTGGGCTGGACCACTTCAGGGGGTGCGGTTGGCTGAAACACTTCACACTGCATGGGATTAGAGTGCCGTACCACTGCATGAGATGAGTGGGCTGGGCCACTGCGGGGGGGTGGAAGGGCTGAACCACCGATGAAAGAGGAGGAGAGCTGCATGACAGTAGCGAGTGGGAGGACTGGGTCGCTCCTCACTGCAAGGGGTGCCTTACTGGACCACTGCGCAAAGTAGAGCCTGGAAGGGCTGAACCACTGTATACACTGGGGAGTGAAAAGAGTGAATGAATGAGAAAGCATTTATAAAGCACGTAGCTACCCTTAGGCATCCCAGCGCTATCAGCGGCAGCGGACAGAGAAGACAGCTTACTATGCGGGGACTTGGAAAAGCCAAGTTTTAAGGAGTTTCTGAAAAAGGCAAATGGTTGGACTCCGACGTATGTGGGGAGGGAGGGCGTTCCAAGCTTAGCAGTGTTATAGGAAAATGAACGCCCGCCGCTTCTTGCTCTCTTTATTTTTGGAACTACGGTGAGCAAGAGGTTAGCCGAGCGGAGGCTTCTGTTAGGGCAGTAAGGGGTGACGGTGGATTTATTAATCGTCGGTCCTTTCCCCCAGAAGGACTTGTGAGTGATACATAGAGCCTTAAATTTAATTCTCTCCAGTATAGGCAACCAATGTAGAGTCTTCAGTGCCGACTTGGCAGGTTGCCAGTAAGGGGACTTGAGAAGCAGGCGAGCTGCGCAGTTTTGAATGACCTGTAGTTTAGAGGTGGTGGCTTGGGGGGCTCCTAGATAGAGAGCATTCCCATAGTCCAGGCGTAAGAGGATCAGAGCCTGGACCATTAGAGGAAGGATTTTGCGGAGCATCCTCAAAATGCCATAGCATGTGGATGATAGTTTCGCTGCCTGATAGTCAAAAGTCAGGGAGCTATCCAGCCACATGCCCAGACTTTTTTTTTTTAAATAAATTCTGTTTATTATAAAAACAAACAATATTACATCACACAAAAGAACCAAATACAAACAAACCATACTAAAAATACACAAAATAAATCAAATGAAAGTGGTCAGCTAAAGTAATTGTGGACATTACAAAAGGCATATCAAAGTGGAGCCCAAGTGAAGGATTCATGTTTGCATATAATCCCGACGATGCATAATTACAATGATTCATTGTCGACAGCAAATGGAGAAGTGTCAGCGAAAGGAGCGCACAGCCAGCCTCTGTTCTTGTTCCAGGGGGCCCATATTTTCATCCATTTACCCGGGCAACCTGTACTTTCATACACCACTCTCTCAGCCTGCATGCACCAGTCCATATCGGACTCCCAATCAACACATTTCAAATCCACCCCTCCCTTCCAAGTTCTGGCGATGTTGCATTTGCCCACCATAAATCCCAAAGTGACCCACAGCCATTCAGGTCTAGACAAATCAGTGGCATCCCAAATTTTCAAGAGACACAACCTCGGGGTAGCCTCCACCAACTTCCCGCAAGTCTGAGATAAAGTAGAGACGACGTCCTCCCAATAACCTTGGAGAATCGGACAGTCCCACCATTGGTGCAAATACGCACCCACTTGGCCACAGCCACGGGGACATAATGGAGAGTCCAGAAGACCCATTTTGACCAACACGGAGCTTGTGTAATAGGCCCTATGCAGGAGCTTGAGTTGGATCAGTTTAAACCAGGAGCGAATTGCAACCTCACGGGGCGACGCTAGGGCCTCCCTCCATTCCTCGTCGGAAATCTCACCCACATCGGAACACCATTTTGTACGGACTTTGGCAAGGGGGTCAGGTGAATTGTTGAGGATTTTACGATATGTGAGAGATATGGCTTTCTTGGGGAGATAGTCGTCCAATAACCTGTCCTCCAAGGGGGAAAGTACCGGCAATTCCTCACCTCGAGGAAGCACCTTGGTCAGTACACTTCACACCTGGAGATGGCGGAAGGTTTCTCCATCATGTAGTTGGTATTGCCGCTGCAAATCACTGAAAGATACCATACCACCCTTCACCCACAAGTCGCCCACCTTGGATAAACCGATCAAATCCCATTTATCAAACCCAGGTTGCCGTCCAAGCACACTCAGGCGATGGGAGTCAAATAATGGGGTCGCCTGCGTAATCCTGCCCCTCCAGCCCAGCGCTGAATTCGCAAGATGCCAGACTAAGACAGTCGTAGAGGTTGGGTGAATTTGGGTTCTAGTTTCGACCCTCCATACAATGCCCTCAAATAAGTACCAGGTAGCATATTGTGTCTATCCATCCGGTATGCAGGGTCGTCAATTGGCCGGTGCATCCAATGATTAAGAACAGTAAGTTGTGAGGCCCAATAATATGCTCTGACGGACGGTAAAGCAATGCCACCGTCATACCAGCTCCTAATAAGTTTGGCGAAGGCGATTCGGGGTGTGCCATTGTTCCACAAAAGATTGCGAACTTCGGACTCGATGGCGGTAAAGTACTGAACCGGAACTAAATGAGGGGTATTCTGCAACGCATAGAGAAAGCGAGGGAGCGCCATCATTTTATAAAGAGCAGCCCTTCCCAGAAGCGTGAGAGGAAGAGTCCTCCAGTGTTGGACATCTGCCCTAAGACGCTGAAGAGGGGGCAGTAAGTTACGTTGATAAAAAACCGCCTCATCCGTCGTAATGTAGATTCCTAGGTATCGGAAGCCATCAATAACAATTTTGGCACCACAACCCGACTGAAGAAGTGGAGGGCGTCCACTTAGGATATATATTAGGGACTTATCCCAGTTAATGGTCTAGCCGGAATATTTTTGAAATAGGGTGAATACACGGAGCACTTCATGGATCGAAGACCGGGGATTGGCAAGATAAAGCAAAATATCGCGTAGAGGGACAATTTGTCCATCCACTCCGGCGACCAGTTTAGTCCCCGGATCCAGGGGTTCCCCCTGAGCCGTACCGCAAGAGGTTCAAGCGCCAGCGCGAACAGCAAAGGGGACAGTGGGCATCCCTGTCTTGTGCCGCGCCCCAACTCGAAAACTGCTGATCTGCTGCCATTCACTGCAATTCTCGCCAGGGGTTTTGAATAGTGGAGACACACCCAAGCTAGAAACCGGTCTCCAAAACCGTATCTTTTCAATGTTGCAGAGAGGAAAGGCCATTCAATCATGTCAAACGCCATTTTGGCGTCCAAGGACATAATAACCGAATCCTCCTGTATAGTGGAGGCCCGCCCCAATACCCCGAACAACCGACGCAAATTAAGTGCTGTATTTTTGGTTGGCATAAAGCCGGATTGATCCGGGTGAATCAGTTTGGAAAGGAGGGGTGAGAGGCGCAGAGCCAGTATTTTGGCCAAGATTTTGACCTCTGGGTCAAGGAGGGAAATGGGTCGGTAAGAGGAGCATCGATCTGGAGGTTTCCCTTGCTTATGTATGACGACTATATTGGCCAAGCGTTGCGTAGCCGGGAGAACGCCCTCTTGCACACTGGCGTCGTACATGCGCAGCAGATGAGGGGCAATAAGCGAAGCAGCAGTCTTATACAGTTCAATCGGGAGTCCACTAGGGCCCATGGCCTTTCCGGACTGCAAGGAGGAAATGGCTTTAGAGATTTCATCGGGCGTTAACGCCACGTCTAGCCCTGCGACCTCTTGGGAGTCTAGACACGGCAGTGGTAGCGTTGCGAGCAATTCTGCGGCCTCCTCCTGCGTTGAGGATGACACGGGAGAATAGACGCCCCTAAAATAAGTGGCAAAGGCATCAGCGATACCTACTCTATCATGATGGCGAATGGTCTTATCATCTACAATTTCAGCGACCCATCTATTCGCCAGATCCCTCCTATCAAGCCAAGCCAGCAACTTACTAGCTTTATCGCCAATATCATAAATCCTGTGCTGAGTTGCCCTGTATTGAGCCCTAGCAGAATCACCAGCAATATCCCGGTATTCTTTTTGCTTGACAGCCAATTTGTGCGAGATCTCCGACGACCTATCGGAAACTAGTTCCCCGACGACCTATCGGAAACTAGTTCCCGTTCAAGGGCCAAAATCTCACTTTCAATAGCCTCTAGCTGTTGCTGTTTTTCCTTCTTGTGCCCAGCCACTGCCGCCACCCCACACACCCAGTATGACTGTTTTATATGCTTCCCACAATACAACATCCGACTGAACCGAACCTACATTTTATTCAAAATAGTGCTGGGTGGCCTCAGTCAGTTTGGTACGAATTTCATGTATTCTAAGATACCAGGACTGAAGAATCATCTCCGCCGGCCAGCGGGGGGCATACCCTCATAATAAGTCACAATGGGTGAGTGATCGGAGATTCCCTAGGTACAAGGGACAATTTATCGAACATGGGCAGCTTTACAAAAGAGCTAATCGATACGCGACAAACTACTGTGCACACCTGAGTGAAGGGTATATTGCTTCTCGCTATGATTACAGACTCGCCAAACGTCAATGATACCGAGTGCCCTCAAAAATTCAGATAGTAATCTACCAGAGGTTTCGCCCGATCTAGGGGGTAGGCGATCCAATTCCCCATCCAAAGCCGCATTGCAGTCACCCCCCAATAGCATGTCTCCTTCAGGCAAATTTAACAGGTTTTTACCCAAGTCGCTCAAGGTGGTAGCATGCAACCACGGAGGGATATACAAGGATGAGACATTAAGCGACCTACCCTCCCATTTTCCCGAGACAAATCGACCCAAGGGGTCACGTACAACTTTCTGAACCTGAAAGGGAAAGGAGCTGCGTACAAGAATGCCGACTCCTCTAGAGCTGCGAGTATAACCTGCATGGGCTATGAGTGTATTTATACCCCCATCTGTTGAGTGCACAGTAAGAAGGACCCTGAATATGAGTTTCTTGAAGAAGCACCAGGTCGGGCGCTTGGCGTTTAAGATACTGCAACACTACACCCCTCTTTATTCGATCACCAAGACCATTGACATTCCAGGAGAGAAGTTTGAGACGGCCCAGCAAAGAACCCATACACTCACCAACGCTCATCCTTTGAAGCTAAAGGCGGGGTCCCCTGACCCTAACACAGAAGAAAAATATCACTGACAAAGCGAAAATGCGCTCCGATAAGAACCAACTCATGAACCATATGGCATCGGACACAAAATAATCATATGCTCCAACATTAATTATCCACCCAGATAGACGAACATCCACATAATTTAGGTTGCTAAAAACGACCACTTGAAAAGAGCCATACAAAAAACAAAATAAAAACATTGCTACAAAACACCAAATACCACTCAGAAATACCCCCCTCCCATGCCCAGACTTTTGATCTGATTCTTTGGTGCTGGAGCAGGGCAAAGACAATTTGGCCACAGTAACCCTGGGTTGAAGATTGGAGAGTTGCCTAGGAGCATGAGCTCCGTCTCATCTCCGTTTAGTTTCAATCAGGAGAGCTCCATCCATTTAGCTACCTTCTCCAGACAGGGGCCTAAGCCGGAGGATGAATTTTCTGGGTGGTTTAAGGCCACAACTAATTGTGTGTCGTCAGCGTATGTAACTATTTTTATGCCAAATGGACGGACTATCTCTGCTAGCGGACTCATCTATACATTAAACAATGTGGGGCTCAGGGAGGATCCCTGAGGCACACCGCAGCTAAGAGACATACGCTTAGAAATGACATCTCCTTCGAAGACCTGAAAGACCGGTCTTCTAGGAAGGACTGCAGCCAGGTGATGACACTCCCAGTCACCCAAGACTCCTTGAGTCTGAGAGTCAAGATGTTATAGTTGACGGTGTCGAATGCGGCGCTGAGGTCCAGGAGGATGATAGCTGCTGCGCCACCCTGATCCAAAATTTTCCTGGACTCTTCAACCGCAGCTAAAAGAGCTGTTTCCGTCCCATGTTGGGGCCGGAAACCCGTCTGTGAGGAGTGAAGCAAGTTGTTAGACTCTTAGAACCCGGAAAGGACTGAATTAACATGCCTCTCAAGGATTTCACTAATCGCTGGGAGGAGGGAGATGGGACGATAATTCCCCAGGTGCTCCGGGTCAAGATTGGGTTTTTTGAGTAGTGCTTTCACCATGGCACATTTCCACGGCGGGGGAACCACTCCAGAGGAGATAGAGGAATTAATCAATTCACAAATCACTAGAAGAATTGTTCCGGTGGCTAAGTTCAGAGCATGAGGAGGGGCGAGATCCCTAGGTGAGCCAGATTTTACAAGAGCTGAGATGGATTCTAATGATTTAAGGTCCAGCAGAGGGATTTGTTCCAACAACGCTTGGGTGCAGGGAGGAGAAACAACCGTAGGGGACAGGTCTTTATGAGCAGCTGCGAGAGGGAAGGTGAGATATATGTCTTGGATTTTCTTGTAGAAGAACCCTGCCAGATCGTTACAGCGGGTGAGGGCGCCATCAGTGGTGGCTTGTGGAGAGGGAAGTTTGATGAGCGTTTTAGCGATGCAGAAAATTTCCCACGGAGAGTTGGACGTGAGTCTGATTTTTTTTTCCCCATAATAGACCGCTTGTGCGGATTTGATTTCAGCTTGGTAGAGTTTGATAGCCTCCTTATATTTTTGTTTACTAGATGCCGCACAGTCCCTTCTCCATTTTCTTTTTAATCTTTTACAGATTTGTTTATGTTCGCGGAGCTTGGGGGGAGTACCATTGAGAGATCTTGGACCTGACTTTTTTATGGGTGGATTTTTTGGGGAGAACATGGTCTAAAGAGTGCTCGATCCACTTGTTGAACTTATCATTGACCATGATGGGGTTCGATTCACTAGAAGGCCTGGTGGCTTCGAGAGCTGAGACCCACTGTTCTAGGGGAAGCTTAGACCATGTGCATTCCTGGCTACTAACCGTACTAAATGAGGAAAGTGGACTCGTGATGTCCCATGACAGGGGGATTAAAAGGTGGTCTGACCATGGGAGCGGGGTTGGAGCCCCCACTGAAAGTTCCTCACTGTTAGTGAAGATAGGATCCAGTAGATGACCCTTGACGTGAGTAGCTCCAGAAACTCTTTGTCTAAATTGAAGTGCTAAAAGATTCCTAACTAATTCGGAAGCAGCAGAGTTAGTAGGGTCGTCTAGATGCAGGTTAAGGTCTCCTAATATCGTGAAGTTGGAAGGGGAGCTGGCTAGATTAGCAGTAGTTTCGGGAAGAGCTTTAAGAAATTGTCCAAGAGCTCCGGGGGGACGATAGATTAATAAGCCTGAGAACGTGTGGATAGGCGAGAGGCTTATCGAAAAAGCAAGATTCTTGCAGTCAGGTAGAGGGTCTGCTATCATGCGGCATTTAAACAGGTCTTTGTATATAATAGCAATCCCACCACCTTTGCTGCTTTTGCGGTCTGACCGCTGGATGAGGTAGCCAGGAGGAAGAGTTTGTACAAGAGCTGGATCAGAATCATTGTTGAGCCAGGTTTCGGTTAGGAACAGAGCATCAGGGAGCTCCTCCGCTAATAATATAAAGATTTCAGCAGCATGTTTGGGTAGAGACCTACAATTTAATAACAACATTTTATAAGGTGCATGTTTCTTAGCGGAGGGCTGGGCTTTAAGAGATGGGCAGAATTTCAAAAAGCAATGGGGGCAGGTGATATTGTCCTTGGATGGGAGTAAGGAGTGAAGACAGCTTTCATTTACAGGCCCCCCTTAGGCAATGGAGGAGGTCAGGGGAGTAGAAGCGTTTACCTGCGGGAGAACTGGCCACGACCGGACGCGTGCAGACGGGCTTGCCTTTGGCGCGCCCGCTGCGCGTCGCGGTCGGCAGTGGCTTAAGTAGGTCCAGCAGCTAGACTGCTGACCGTGTGACTCCGCCCCCCTGCCCGCAAGTGAGGACCTTCGTTGCCGCCTACTCCCTCCACGCAATCGGGACAACCCGTGGTGGACCAGGGAGCGGGGCGGTAGGTTACTGCCGGTTAAAAGGAGTGCCAGGTAAGGAAACAAAGTGCAAGAGCAAGCAATGTTTAAAACGGAACAACAGTGCAAAATTTGCAATTAAAATCCTTTAGTTGAAGGAGAAAGGTTTAAAATCAGTTAAGATTGCCTTACTCGATCACGCGTCCGGGGGAGAGGATGCAGCGTAACGGCTAGAGCTGCCGACCTTGGAGCTGGGGACACAGGTCCGAGTCTCTGCGTCGACTCAGCAACCTGTGATTCTGGGCAAATCACTGAGTCTCCCTGTACCTACAAAAAAATGAATGTGTCCTTGTGTAATGGAAGTGGTGCTCATGTAAAGTGCTCCAATACCTTTGTGTCGAGTTTGCGCTATAAAAAAACTGCAAAGAAAAAGGGCTGGCTCGCTCTAGGGAATAAGAGCTCTAGACCACTGCAAAGGTTTCTTTGGTGGAAGGGCAGGACACCTGGTGTGAGTGGGCAGAACTGGGCCACAGGAGGACGGTAGAGGTCTGAGCCACTGTTCGCTGCAGGGCGTGGGAGATGACTGAAGCCTGGCACACTGTAGGGAGTGGTAAGACTTGACCATTGCACAAAGCAGGGACCACTGCATGGGGGAAGAGAAAGCCCACAGGAGGAGGGGAGCAGTGTGCTCAGCAGGGTGTGAAGGCCTTCATCACTAAAGGATAGGAGGACTGGATCACTGCACACAGCAGGGGATTAGGGGGCTGGACCGCTGGGGGAGGGGAGGGCTCTAGACCACGGCAGGGGCAGTATTTTATTCTGAAGGTTTTGTATAGCGCGAACAAGACCCTTACGGGTATCAGATCGCTTTACAGTGCAGATGTAAGTAATATCAAACAAGCATAGAAAGATATAGGTGAGTCTAATACAAAATAGTCACTAATACTATATAAATAGATATATTACAGGTGTATATGGAAAGGAAAGGTAAATTTAGCCATAAGAATAGCTTTCACTTCTTTTTTGAAGAATGCAGTAGAAGGATTCTGTCTCGTTTCTGGGGGCAAAGCGTTCCAAATCCTGGGCGCCATTCCTGAGAAGGTGCGGTTGTATGTTTTCTTCTTTACGAATCGTTGTGGTTTCAGTAGGAGATTATTGGAGCTCCTGTAGGTCTTGGCCATGCACAATTCAGGGGATTAGGGGCTGGCCCACTGGAGGAGGGGAGGGTTCTAGACCACAGCAGGGGCAGTAGGGCTTGGCTATGCACACTGCAGGGGTTGGTAGTGCTGGACCACTACATATGAAGATAGGTGGCTGCACTACGCAGACTCCAGGGAATAGAAAAGCTGTACCTTTGACGAAAGGTGTAGACCAGTTGTCTTCAAACAATTTGATGCCGCCTCCCCCAGGTAAAAAGAATTATTAATCTGGGACCCAGAATGAACATATCTTTTCGCAATATTTTATTCTATAAAATTGGCAATGTTTAAATATGTCTAAACATATTTAAACATTGCAGTTATGTTCAAACATCCTTTAAAAAATGCAATAAAATACTTGATTGCCAACATGCTATTCTGGTCTGCCAGGATTTTCTAAAGTATTCACAGTGTGATTCTTTACACACTGAGTTTGAGGCCCTCCCCCTTGACACCTACTGCCAGCCAGGTTATAGAATTTACTTACTTTATAGTGGCTTTCAGCCACCTCTCTTCATCCATTGGCAGTTCTTGCGCCAGTCGCATGGAGCAGTTGGTCCGCCCACTCCAGCCATTGGCTAACTTGATTGTGAGTGACAGCAGTCTGCCCTTTAACAAGGAGCACCTCTGGATACCATCTAGTCCCCTTTAATGCTAGGAACTACAATAATAATGTGTAAGTTTTGAGCGCAAAAACATTTTTTTTTCCCTCTAGTCACTGTTTTAGTCTATATTGATGAGTGTGGCAGCTTCCCCAGCAATAACATTTTTACAAAAACCAGGACGAAACAAAACCGTACTGACAAATCCAAAAGGCTGGTAGCCAGACAAATTGTCTTTTTTCATACCTGTTAGTACAATCATGCTACACTAAACAGAGGCACCCCAGCCGGGTCCCTTCCAGAGGCGAACAAAAGAAACCCCAGACTGGTTTCTGCCTTTTGGGCCTTGTCATTAAGGTGCGGTTTTAGTCCAAGGGCACTGTGATCATGCCACCTTCATCAGGCATACCCATCACACTGGGGCTGTCTCAATTAAAATAAAACAAAAAAGTTCTGAGTGGAATGCTTATGTAGTCTCAACCAATGATAACTAGGGCCTGCATTTCAGTCCATCATTTGTTGCCACAGTATGACACTAGCAAGAGACCAACCATATGCAAGTCTGCCCAATGCTTGTTTTGTCATTGTTTTTGCTCAATTCTATTGTTGGGGAAGGTGCTCAATATTAAAAAACAATGCCTAATATCAAAAGTACACCCCGCACTGAAGGGAACTACCTTGTCTGTGGATGTGCTCCTTAGGAAAGGGCAGCACACCGTATGGTACAGCCAGCACTGAAGGAAACTACCTTGTGTGTGGATGTGCGCCTTGTGAAAGGGCAGCACGCCGTATGGTACAGCCAGCACTGAAGGAAACTACCTTGTGTGTGGATGTGCGCCTTGTGAAAGGGCAGCACGCCGTATGGTACAGCCAGCACTGAAGGAAACTACCTTGTGTGTGGATGTGCGCCTTGTGAAAGGGCAGCATGCCGTATGGTACACACAGCACTGAAGGGAACTACCTTGGTTGTGGATGTGTGCCTTGTGAAAGGACAGCACGCCGTATGGTACAGCTGGCACTGAAGGAAACTACCCTGTGTGTGGATGTGCCCCTTGTGAAAGGGCTACTTACAAACAACAGGGGCAACCCTAGAACCTGAACCAGGGGTAGTTAACACTATAGTCCAAACAATGGTTCAAGTACACCACTAGGAATAAAGACAATTTTTTTTAAGGAAACAAATTAGAGAAAAGATCTCCCCAAATAAGAGAAGAAAGAAAGTGCTCCCTGACTATTAAAACAACCATACCCATGTACAAATTATTTTTCTTAATTTTCAAAAAAATAATTTTTTAATATTATCAAAAAAAGCATATCAAAGACATATATGCAATAACGATGGCGCTCATACAGTTACACAAACAGTGTTACAAATGTAAACAATGACAGGTGTAAACAGACAAGTTGTGGCTGAGGAAGAAATACAAAAGCAGGTAACAAAACCAAGATACACAACGAAACAATTTGTGTCCTCATTAATTAGAGCCACACTTTTGGCGTCAACGGCGTTTCAACCCATAGATAAATGGAGGGTCATCATCAGGACAAAACGTCAAGTTTAGGAGCGTCCACTGTATTTCAATAAAAACGTCTGTCATCATGAAGAACATATCAACATGAGATGTGCATCAAGCACGGGTACATTCATAAACTCAATGCAAAAGGAATAATCTGCCGGTATGGCAGAGAATTTCTCAAGTGAATTAATCGAAATCTATAATTGTGGAGGGTAAAGCCAAAATTGGCTGAAAAAAACCGCAATCATCTAATATCCATTCATAGATAATCCAGCGGTCATGCTGGTTCCGGCGATCCCAGTCGGTGCGCTCAATTATGTGTCAAGTTTAAGCCGCCTCGTCCCACCAGTATGCCGACTCACGTTACCTCCTCGGCATCTGCTCCAAGACGTGAAAGGGCAGCATGCCGTATGATACACATGGCACTGAAGGGAACTACCTTGTGTGTGGATGTGCGCCTTGTGAAAGGCCAGCACGCCGGATGTACACACAGCACTGAAGGGAACTTCCTTGTGTGTGGATGGGCCCCTTGTGATGGGCAGAACGCTGTCCCTTGCCTTGCGTATGACTGAAATGGGCTGGTACATTGCCGGATGCTTACGTGCTTTAGTGAATGTATCAGAAATGTGAATGACATCACACACTAATGGATGAAGAGGGCTGTAAGTATATTATAATATTTTAATAAAAAGGCCTTGGTTAATGCCAGGCCTAAAAAGTGAAATCTGGAACACTGCAAGAGACGGTGAAGAAGCTCAAACCCCTGACAAGGGAGATGGGCGGATCAGCTGATGCACTGTAGAAGGATGGAAGTGCTGGTCCACTCGATGAAGGTTGGCCAATCAAGGAATGTTGTGTCAGAATATTGAGGACAAAAATATTGTGAGGCCTAAATATCGTGAAGGTGCGTCCATCTACATCCCCCAAAGATATATGTACGCCGTCAAAGGTACATATAGGTCAAGTTAAGTATAATACATCTATATTTACCTGTACATATATTTAACTTCACAATATTTTGGTTCTTGATAGTTTGCCCCACAGTATTTTGTGGTCTATATTCTGGTTGGATCTCTGGAGGAAGAGCGAAGATTGGACCACTTCAGGCAGCGACTCATCCCTGTCCATTTTTTTTCTGGATACTTTGTGGTATTTCTGAATCTATGCCTAGATTAGCCCACTCCAGTGTTTACTACCTTGGCTCTCACAACACTTTTGATTGTAGTTGCTGGCTGCTGTTACACCTCAGTGATGCACACAAGTCTTTCTTCAAACACCCAATCTGCTTCAACAAGATGTGTATTTTTGATACCTAGACCTAAGTGGGTCCCTCTTCTTCCACGTCCAGGAAAATATCTGCTCTTAGAAGTGCGTTAGTGCTTTACCCATTCTCTTACTGCTGAACTTAGTCAGTTGTTTCCAGGCTAGGACCTTAAGGTTACTCGCTGGATCAGGAGGGAGTCTACCAGACATGAGAGCTGTGGGACTCTGGTAAAGATGTTCATTTCCTATCTTTCTTCATGGGCAATGTATTGAACTGTATTTCTCACCAGACAAGACATAGTATTTTAGTAGCTCCTTTCCTTAGACACCAGTGAGGCACACAGCAACTGAAATCATATGTCACTGTTGCTGAAGTCTTTTCTGTTGGAGCGCAGGTGTCTGGAGGGTTGGTGTAAGTTCAAGCTGTGGTTGATGTACACCGGTCCTTGATTGTGTAGGGCTTTGTAGATGTGGATCAGCATCTTGAATTGACATCTCCCCTCTGAATGGGAAGCCAGTGGAGCTTCTTGAGGTGTGGGGTGATGTGGGTCTGTTTGAGGAGGTCGAGGATGAGTCTAGACGCTGAATTCTGTATGGTCTGCAGTCTCTTCAGGAGGTGTGGGGTGATTCCAAGGTAGAGTGCGTTGCCATAGTCCAGGCAGCTGGTGACTAGGGCTTAAATCACAGTTCATCTGGTGCTGATGGGGGAGCCATTTGAAGATTTTACGGAGCGTGTGAAGAGTGAGGAAGCAGGCAGAGGAGAATTCATTGACCTGGCTTTTCATGGTGAGCTTGACGAGGTTGCAGGCATGGTCTGTTGGAGTGGGTGAGGGCCCTAGTTTGGAGTCATTCCACAGAGGTATTGTTCCTGAAGATCAGTACTTCCTTTTTTGTATGTGTTGAGTTTAAGGCAGTTATTTTGCATCCAGTTGGTGACGCTGGTCACGTACCGGCGAAAGTTGGCCATCGTGGTGAAGGGACTTCAGATAGAGAGGGGATGAGCTGGGTCTCGTCGGTATAGGATATGCTGTTTAGTTCATGCATTCTGACGATGTTGGCCAGGGGTCTCAGGTAGGTGTTGAACAGTGTAGGGCTGAGGGACGAACCTTGAGGGACGCCGCAGATGATGTGCATGGGTTCGGAGGTGAATGGTGGTAGGCAGATTTTCTGGGTTATTCCGGTGAGGAAGGAGGCGATCCATATGAGGGCATCTCCTTGAATTCCTATGTAGTGAAGTATCTTGGTCACGTTTCTCCCCGGTGTAGGAGGGTTCTGATGTTGTCAATGGCAGCGATCAGGGCAGTATTCGGATGTTTCCAGAAGATTGTTCTCCAGGTGTTCTGTGAGTTGACGGTTGATGGTCTATTCAAGGACTTTGGAGTGAAAGGGGAGCAGAGAGATGGGACAGTAGTTCTTGAGTTCTCTGGGGTTGGAGGAAGGTTTCTTGAAAAGGGGTTTGACTTCCGCGTGTTTCCATTCTTCGGGGAAGGTGGCCGTGGTGATGGATAAGTTGAGAATGGCGGTGAGCTTGATGCTGAATGTAGGAAGGTGGAATCTGACTACATGGTTGCCCCCACTTTTTTTCTGGTGTTTTGATGGTTTTTGACTTAGTTTGGCTGGGAACCTGCTATTCAGGTCCCCAGCCTATCTGCTTTCTCTTATAAATTGATTCCATGTACTTTAGGTACATCCCAGATTGGATTCTGAGTGCCCTTATAAGTCCCTAGTATATGGTATACTATGTACCCTGGGCATAGGTACCCCAGAGGCCTACCAGGGGCTGAAGCATGTATTGTGCCACCCCTGGAAGGCCATCCAAAATGACACCACAGGACTGCTACTGCAGCCTGAGTGAGGTGGTGCATGCACCCCTTACAGAGATATAGGTTCACTATATCTCACCTACCACTGCACATAGAAACCTATCAGTCACCCCTATGGCAGGCCTTATCAATCCTGTAGGCAGGGTGCTTGGTTATATGTGAGAGGGTGCCCATGCATGAGCAGAGCCCCTCTGCAGCCCTCGGAATCTCCTATCCGGGGTTGTCTGTGGTGCAGCCTGACCATATACTCTTAAGTGCATTATAACCTCGCGGTAAAATGCTAACTTTGGGCTGGCTGCACGGAAACATGTCGTGTTTGGTGTCAAACACCTTGGAATCCTACCCCCCCGCCAGTCCTGGCGGCGGGGTAGAATTCCACCCTTCTAGAGGGAGAGACATGTCCCCACCGGTATGCCCGGTAGAAACCTTAAAGAGCCCTGGCATCACAAAATGGATGCTGCAGCCACAGACACGAGTCTGGCCTCCTGCTGCTGACCGAAACTCCGGCAGGGGAGGCCTGGACAATAGGTTTCTGTCACAGGGAGGTGTGACCACCTCCCAGACAGGCCTTAGTGGATTGGGGCTGGGTGGGTGCTTTCTCTGAGTGCTTTGAAGTCCTGCACTGGGGGCACATTTGGTGTCCCAGTGCGCACTCCAGTTCAAACCGGTTGCAGGGGCTACCAGCCCCTGCTCTGGCGCAAAACTGACAAAGGAAATGGGTGTAGCTACCCCTCTTTCCAAACCCTCCCATAGGTGGGTCCCCAGAGTTAGTCCAACCCCTTTCTTTAGTATAAGTAAGGGAACCCTGGCAACAGGACTTTAGATATCCCTGGACGAAACTCTGTAACTGAATCCTGGAACTTCGACGCTCTACTCAAGACTAGAGGACTGAAGAAATCTCCCTTGGGGTCAAGGAGTGACTCCCTGCTTGGCAGGCACCAACGAAGCATTTGCCGGTCTGCATCTCCGAAGCTCCCGCCGGACTCAAGTACTTGCAGCCCAGGAAGAGGATTTCCAGACATCTCAGATGCCGACCGAGTCCCCAGCAAAGCTGAGACCCGCAGCCCTCGTGAGTAGCGTGGAACCGGAACTCCTGGTCACCGTGCACATTTGCTAGTGCATTGACTTCTCGACGACTCTTGAAGTCCTGCTTTGGCTTACTCGTAGCCCAGGCCCCGAGCACCATTTGCACCAAAGATTGTGAGCCTACACTCCACGAGAGTTCCGTGGGCCCGCTTCTTGCATTTCCGCTCGAGGCTCCTTCGCGATCCCTGGTCCGTCGACTGGTGGGTACCTGAGAAGGCAACTCTGATTTTCATTGGGCGTTTCTGGTTGCTCCAGACGTGCCCTAACTCCCCACCAAGTGGTGAGTCCCTCAGACCTTGCTGGTCTGCTCCGAAGCATCTTTCTCCTTCCTGCGTGGGTTGCTGTTGCCAAGGCTTGTTGTGTTCAATCCGGACACCAACGCTGCAGCACTCGACATCCTTCGTGGGACAGCTCGAATCCAGCTCCTGGTCGTCGTCGACGCCTCCTGGTCCTCGTGGCTGAAGAGTCAAGCTTCACTCTTTCACCTGAAGCACCCGACATCGGTGGGCATTCGACTATCGTGCCCCTGGTCACTGGCAAGTGACCCAGACACTGTCCCCTCTGCTTTCAGGTTCTTCTCTTCTCCGATCCAGGCTTGGATCTCTTCGGACACTTTGCATCTTCCCGGCAGCAGCACTTCTCTGCAGACTGCCATTGAAAACGACGACGCAACCCGACACCATTTGACACCTATGCACCCGGCTTCCCTGGGTGAGGTAACTCGAGTACTCCGGTGCTCCCGTGGGTGTTGACCCTAGAACTGTCTAAGTCCAAGAGGGTTTGGTCCTAGTCCATTTCTAAGTGTCCTTAAACTCTAAAACGATAACTGCGACTTTCCCATAGACTTTAACGGAGCTTGCGGCTGTGTTCACACTCTGCACACAGCCCCCGTGGGTCCCCTGTGTCACTACCTTGGGTGGTTCCTTGGGGTCCCAGCGATTCTACAGGCTCTAGGCCTTGTGTCTACTTAAGTCGTGGTTCTTATACCACTTTCTTAATATATGGTTTGGTACGCCCCTAGGGCTAATCGTATATTGTGCTATTTTACTGTGCTATTCGACTTGTAACTTGTGTACTTTCACCTCTAGCCTCATAAAGAGACTATTGGGTTGTGTTTAGTAATAAATACATATATTGTATATATATACCTGGTGTGGTTCTCCTTTCATTTGGTCATTCATGAGGTTATAACTGGTAAAACAATAGCTTAACACTCCTTCAAGACTTAGCCTGAAGGCTGCTCTCCATAGCTACCACTAGGATAGCTTTCAATAAAGGTTGTCTTTAAACCTATCATCAATAAAGGTCGATTGGACTGGTGCAAGGTGCCCACTATAACTAGTGGACAGCATATACCAGGCCAACTTCTCACACTGATCATCTTGCTCACCAGGTTGAACATGTGGTGTGGACAGGAGTCTGTGGGTGCTCCTGAGTAGACGGAGTGCATGATGGCTGTGGTGCACTGGATGGTGAGCTATTCCCAGGCTGTGATCTGGTGGTCAGAGTTTGCGTCTATGGGAGTGAGGAGGCTGATGATGTCAGGGGCAGTAGGTTGAGGTTCGAAGTGTTTGTAGATGGTGGAGATCTTGTTGTGGAAGAAGTCCGTCAAGGTGTAGCAGAGTTCTTGGGAAGGGGTGATGATGTTTGCAGTGGCTAAGGGGTTCATGGAGAACTCTCTGACAGTTTTGAAGAGTTCTTTGCTGTGATTAGAGCTGTCTTCGATATGGTCCGCTAGAGCGTTCTTTATCATCTCTTTTAGGAGCTGGTGGTAGTGGTTGAGAAATGTCTTGAAGGTGGGGTGCACCATTTACTTTCTAGTTGATTGGAGTTATGTTTCACGGTTCTCAGTTCCATGGTGTATTAGCTGGCCTGTTTGGTGGATCTCTTGAGATTGGTGGGTTTGACAAGGGCTCCTCTGTCTGGGCAATCCGTGATCCAGATGGAGAAGTTCTTGACAGCCTGTTCTAAGTTGTTTGCGGTGTCGGGGTGGGAGCTGTTGAGGGCGTTGGCCCATTGGCTCTCTGATGCTTTGTTCTAGCTGCGGTCTGAGGTTCTGGACGGCTTGGTGGCAGTGCAGGGGGATACTGTGATGGTGAAGTGGACGATGGAGTGGTCTGTCCAGGTGAGCTCAGGGACTTGGCTGTACTTGCCTCTGTGGCTGGCTGTGAAGATGGGGTCGAGCGTGTGCCCTGCCTTGTGTGTAGGGTTGGTGACTAGTTGGGTGAGGCTGATGTTGTTCATGCTTTCAAGGAGGTTGGCTGTGTTGGTGTCGTTAATGTCGTCAAGGTGAAAAATTGAGGTCTTTGAGTAAGATGTAGTGTTTTGAGTCAATGGCGAGTGGTGCGAGTGCATTGCAGAAACTGTGGCGTGGTCCTGGAGGTCTGTAGACGAGGGTGCCTCTGATGGTGGTTTGCCATCACTTCTGAGTTGGAAGTTGAGGTGTTCCATGATTGGGGTGGTGTTGTCTGCGGCGGTGGGGCAGTGGATGATTTCTTTGTGGATGATGGTGATTCCACCTCCATGTTTGTTGATGCAGTCTCGGTGTGCTAACTTGTAGCCACTGAGTATTGCTGAGACCATGTCAGATACGGATGCGGGGTTGAGCCAAGTTTTGGTGAGGAAAATGACATTGGGGGTGAAGAAGGTGATGGTGTCCCAAATCTTGGTGCCGGGCTTACAGAGTGATTGGGCATTGAGCAGGAGTCAGTGGAGTTGTTTTCACTCGGTTGTGGTCGGCGTGGTGGTGGTTGTTGTGAGTGCAGGTGTTCCTGTGTTGCAGGAGAAGAGGCAGTGGCAGCAGGAACAAGTTCTGTTGATCATGGAGAGGTGCAACAGCAGTTGTTGTGGAGTCTGGGTTCCAGGGCTCAGAGCTCCGCAGTGGTTTATCTGCGAGGAGCGTGAGAGCCAGAGTTCCTGGTGTTGGGTGCTGTCCAGGTGCAGACGGACACAGATGGGCTTGTCATTGGTGTGCCAGTGCTGTGCCCTCCATTAAGTAGGTCCTGGGAGGCGAGAGGGGCGCTATGTGGCAGTGGGTGGGACAAGCGGGAGGCGGGACACGAGCAGCAAACGGATGGGAAAGAACGGTGCGAGCAAGAAAAACAAAGAAACTAGGGTGAAATAGACTTATTGGACTCATCAGACACAATCAGTATTAAAGCAAATCAAACAACAAATATCAATGGAGAACACCTGTAGAGCAAAACAATGAAACAGCAATGCAAACTAGTCGGGTACAGCAATGCAAATAAAACAGACAAACACGGCAAATGCAACGCAAAAGGCAAACCAGGGCGAACAAGGCAGGCAAAACTAGAAGCGGGCTAAAGGCAGCTGAGCAAAGGTGAGAAAAACAAGACCTGCTGGCGAGCCCGCGAGAGGGAGCTGTTTCAAGAAAACACGCTAGTGAGGGTCTGCAGGGGAGCAGCTGGTGTTGCTCCTAAACCTGCCTCGCCTTTGTGATGCTCACCATTCTAGAGATGGTAGGTATCCTAATGCAAGAGTGTGTATGTCCTGCATCAACACTGCTACAGATTCACTACTAAATGGTGTGAATAGTTTCTTCCATATTCACACAGCACTAAAACACTTCCCACGCAGAGCGCACTTCACTGATGAACTCGTTATTTATGCTTACACCATCGTCGAACGTGTCAGCCTCCCATCTTTCACATCTTTTTGTTTCAATACATGCAACTTGGCAGAAAAAAAGCTCAGCTCTGGTCATCATGCATTTTTGTTTTTTTAATCTATTTATTGAGTTTTTCCAAACAGCATGTAACATTAATGCAGTTGCGTAACAGGGTTGAGTGATCCTGCTGCGGTCCGCATGCATGAGATCGAAACACTACTCATAAGCACCTGACAGATGCATACTGTGTCATCCAAGTTCTGCCAAGTAGAAGTGATCTACACCTCTACAAATATGCTTTTGCACCGCTTCTGGGGTATGAAGAACTGTAAAGATACAACTATAATATAGTCAACCAGGGCAGAGGTTTGCAGCCCTGCCACGTACCACAAATCAGACGTTAGATTAACGCATTTCAGTATGGTGGTCCGCATCACTGCACTGAAATGCAAACGACCCTTAAAAGCGCCTCCTGAGCTGTCAAGGAGCGCTAGTAAATCACCATAATCAAGCACAGAAACTGGAGTGGCAGCGTGCTGTACACGCTGCCCCCGGGGGGGCTGGCTCATAGTTCGCAGCAGTTAACAATGTAACAATATCATTCACCCCCGCCCTCTGAAACCGTGGGCCGCGGCATATTTCAATACATAAAACTGCTGTGAGTCTGAGTGCCCATTGGTACTATGTAGACATTAATCACAGCCTGAGTGAGGTTTGTGGCACACACGACAGGCGGAGATGAGGTCACGTGACGTCCTGCTGCCGCAGCAGCGTGACGAGGTACCAGCTTAATTGAATAAAGTTTTGGCAAACAGCAGCTGCACTGGCAATAGCAACGCTGCACCTTCCATGCCGTGTTAATTATTTAAAAACAAGCATTGGCATAGCCAATATGTCTCTCCTTTGGGACCTTTTTAAGGGTTTAGCCATGCAGCACATACAAACACAGGAGGAAGGACACTGAAAATAAGCCATGCAAATATACGAAGAAGAAAAAACGCAAAAAAAAAAACCACATACATAGGCATATCTACTCGCAAAGACCAACAGACCTGCAGCCAAGAACACTAACTTATCACCTAATATGCAGGGACTTTATGCGCTCGGAGCATGCTCAAAGCTAACACCCAGCACTGTTAGTGTGCTCTAGAGGCTTCAATTATAGCAGTGAATCACACAGTTCTGGAGACTGCGAACAGGTTCCCACTTCACCATAACTAGAGGGCTGGTGATCATCCGTAAAACCGCTCCAGACAACACAAACACATGTGCAGACGCATCTCAAGTACCTGTAGCAATGTAATGCTGAAGAGACAGCAGCCTGTCCTGCGGTGCAGCCCAGGAGCTAGCCATGGGCTGAGCCAAGCTGAGGGCTGTCCTGTGGGCGACTAGAGGGAAGGGGTCACCTTAGAAGCCACAAGCACCAGTATTTTAACGAGTGGAGTCGGAGAGCTGTGCGGCAGGCAACCCATCCATCTGAGGGCCCAGGCCATCACTGGAAGCAGGGTTGAGTTAGGGTGGAGCTGCAGACGATGACAAACGGATGCTTTGAAATTAACACACACACACAGAATGCCCTGCGGCCTTTCAGGACGCCGTGTTATTACCAGATTAAACAGCATTGACTGGGAAGAGCCACCGTAAACACAATTACATTTATATTCTGCGCAATTTTGCGCAAACCTGAATGTGGCCCGAAAATAAATCAACCGCCTTGCATAATACTTAAAAGAAACAAACCTTATGAACGTGGCAAAACAAGCAATGACTGGGGAAGGAAGGGGAGGAGGGATGGGTGAAGCGAGGGCATGGGGATGTAAACGGCATCGGGAAAGGTAAACGGTAAGGAGCAGCCACTGTGGTATTGGACTACAATTAAAGCCCCTGAAATTGTTTGGGTGAAAAGCACGCGTGTTGCAAGCCCGAGCAAACAGAGTACAAGACAGACCACACTACGGCATGTGTGCTCGGGATCAGTTTGGGGCATTATGTGCCACCCGGCCCTCACCACTGCGGAGGAATTCAGAGAATTAAATTCAGCATCAGGCAGGAGGTGGTGTAGGAACGGCGAGCAGGGGCAAAAAGAAAAAACAAGCATGAAAGGCAGCAACGGGCAGGTGGTGGTGAAGGGACGGCGCGTGAGCCGAGGCAAAACAAAAAGTAGTCTGCCAAAAGTGCACTGGTGGTTAAAAGTGATCCATGTAACGGGGTCAGTCGGCAGGGCGGAAACAAACAACCAAAAGGCAGGACAAAGACAAATGGACCATTCAAATGCAAGATTTTACAAGAACTAAAGTAGTAAGACCATAAGAGATTCCGAGCTGGAGAGCAGTGGTGCACCAATCTCTGAATAAGGCCAGAAACTAAGAGGGTGCTTTGTGCATAATACAGAATATTCAACTTGTATAGCAGGTCCGAGTTGCAAATTATCACCAGGCCTCTGACCATCATCCAAAAGTAAGCATGATCTGGGCACATAGTAATGCTTCTTTTCAAAGTCCTCTCAACATATGTATCATCCACGGACATGTGGAATTTTAACTGATGCAGACCTAGTACTCAAATTTGTTGACACTGTGGAAAAGGAGGGGCGGCGGTGAGGGAATTTATTTAAGGGCTGTCCCTGATACCCCCGGACAACTATGGAGCCTGGCAAAGAAGATAATAGGGACTTCCTGATTTCACCCAATGAGGACGAGAAGGTTGTATCTAATGTTTGAGAAAGCTGGTGCTGGGCCTCAGGCTGAACCCAGACCAGCAATAATCCAGAGAAGGTTCAGTTCTGCATACTCTCGCAGCTGTTTGGTCACCGTATTTCAAGAATTTGCTTGTACATGGGAGGTTTAAATTGGGTGGTAGATGAACAGCACCTGGGAGTCTACCATAGGATTATTAAGACTGTGAACAATTGCATGTGTTAAGTAGTTGAGAACTATACCAACCAGCAGGGAGCAGCCACCCATAACAGCAATGTTAGCTACAAGAAATGGTAGAACATTCATGAATGCATGGGTTACACTTGGAGGCAAGACTGGTTTTCTTGACCAGATGGTAAATATCCTATTCCAACACGGGTTTAAAGGAAAATGACGATTGGAGAACAACACCCACCTAGGCATAAAAACAACCAGGTCGTTCAACGGTTGGTGCGTGTATTCCTAACAACATGTTACAAATTGATCAAAGGTTACCTCTGTATACATATTGTTACAATTTTCCGGTAAAGTCAATTTCACTGCCAAAGCACTTTTTTTTTAAATTTGGTTTTCGTTTACTGGCACATAGCTGTAGTTCATATTACAAAGGTGCTTACTACATTGGCGATAGATACCACATGGGAAAGCTTACACTACAGTAAAGCGCTACACAAACTTGTTAACAATTCATAAAGCATGTTTGTCTACACTATTTCCGACACATCACATACAAAACATTTGGGTAATGAAACAAACCCTGCCTGCAAAGAAAATAAAATCAATTTATCTTACCAGTACATCATTGCAGATTTCTCTTAGTTCGGTCTCTGTAAAGCTTCTTTCCGGGAAGGACTCGGGAATCAATTAACGGATTAAACTGATGTCGGCAAGATTCCAACCCAAGGCCACAAGTGAAACTCTCTTACGCCGCCATGTTTCTACTCACGTGATCTTTAATAAGAAGAAAAACGAGCGGCGGCGATGTCTGAAAGGAAACGGCCGCCATTGTCCCGGCTGCCTCGAAAGTGAAAGTGGGCATGGCCGCTGAATGTAAGCGAAGCACGTCGTTGTGCTTGAGTTCGGAGAAACTCAATAAAGAAAATAGAACAGGTCCGGTGTAACAACCAAGTAAAGGGGCCATAGCCATGGGAGGAATCAAATGACGACACAGCCGTACTAAGGAGGGACTAACGAGCCTACTAAGGAATCAAATGGCAGCATTTACAAAGGACAAAGACACAAGCCAATGAAAAATATAGGCGGGGGAGTGGGCGGGGCTTCACTCCTGTACTGAACTACCACAGATCATCGCCAGAGCAGCGCTTGCGCGCTGACTCTAGGCTCGAACTAATGAATGATCCAACAACCGAAGTGGGCCGTCTGACCCACCCGAGGCGCCGGCGGTTGAGTGAGTAGCCCAGAGCACAAGTTCACACCACAGTGCAGCCAGAGTTTCCGAGCCAGGCCCAGAATCGTGGCCGGGCCAGCACTTGCCACTGGAGCAGTTGCCTCGCCCATCAGGCGGCCCGCACGAATTGCCGCTCCCGCCCCAAGCAAAACCAAGTAAGTGACCGTTCCGCTTGACACTTGCTCAACCATAGCGCCAGTGCGCAGCCACCACACCTGCGCCGGTCTAAACCTCAGCGCGGCCGGCAGTGGCATCCGCTAAGAGCTCAGTGGTTGTAGTGACCCTGTGACAGCCACAGCCCGCCGGTGCGATTCGGCGCCGCAGGGCAGCAGGCAGCGGGGCACTCCACAACTAGGCCAAAATATCCTGCCAGGACACAAAACGACTTGCCACAATCTCTGAGCCGCTGTGGGTGCACAGTGCTTCATAGAAAACTGGCCTTGGATTCCTCCTCCCAGGACCAAGAGAGCATCAGAGCCCCAGGCAGCCCTAGTCAGTTCAAACTGCGCCAGCGGGCGGTGACCACACTGGTGCCTGTCAACTTTCAGCAGTGTCACTTAGTCGAGCCTCGTGTTTGTAGTAGCTCTGTGATAGCCGTACTCGCAACCTGCTGGTAGATCTGGTGTTGCGCTGGGCAGGGCAGCAGGCAGCGGTGCGCCCACTGGGGCAAACACCGCACAGCAGTGCTGGTAATCACGTTTATTAGGGTTGAGCAAGCAGTACTATAGTCAAGTCTAATACAGCGCCCTGGCTGGCTGTGATGTGTGCCTCACACTCCTGATTTCTGGTGCTCTGCAGTAGTTTTAAGATCTTAGAGTTTCTCGTTGCTCAAATAGGTGTAATTTCTGATATTTCTAGGTTTCCCTCGTCTTCATTGCTTCATTTTGCTTGCGAGAAAGTGTCACATATACAGAAATTATGAAAGTGTTTCGCGTAGCAATCTGAAACCTTGGCAGCTATGGGTTTGTCTTGTAATTTTTCTAAAGTTAATTTTCGAATAGAGCATGAAATCTTCCGGCTAGCCGCACAGCAGCTGTAGAAAAGCAGCACAAGCCGCAATAGAAAAAATACACTTCTTAAACATCCATGCTCCATGTGGCAGACAGCATGCGGTGCCTGCCACACGATGCATGGATGTTTAGGGTGGCACCACAGGTGGCCCCCAGAACGGAGGGCAATGGGGGACAGGGGCCCCAAAACACCCTTTTTGCCAGTCTGCTCATGGCGGAAGAACCAACATGAAAAGGCTGTCGGAAAGCTTTATCGTAATCCGCATGGCGGTGCCTGAGCAGGCACAGCCTCCATTTTGAGGATTACGAACCGCCCGCAGCCCCGACGGGCTCCTTGAGCCTGTCGGAGTTGGAGCAGATTCCCCCCGCAGGCATCTGTTGGACCGCATGTATCCTAATACGGCGGTCAGACAGATGCCTCAGATGTTGGGTGTACCGCCACCGATGAGCTGTCGGATGGCCTTCTGCCTGACATCATAATGAGGCCCCGTGTGTTTAGGGACAAAAAGGCCAATTCCTAGCCTTGTCCAAAGTCAATGAAGCCATTAGGGCTTGGATCAAACACAAAAGCCTAGAAATGAACAAGCAAAATACATAAAGTCTGATCTGTGCTTTGGTGAAATAGTTCCCATGAGTCTGTAAGGACTTCTAAAGGAGTGTGCCGAGCTCCAAACTCTCCAGAGAGTCCATGATAAAAGACGGGCCCCTCACGAGGCTTGATGGTGGGTCACAGGTGTTGCAGGGGTGTTTGATTTTTGTTAATACTATTATGATTGTTGTTATTGTTGAGCTGTGGAGGAAGCTGTTGTGTTGGGTGATCTGGTTTCACTGCGTCATGGTCAGGTGAAGTCATCGTAGCCACGGCCCTTCTACCTGACCATGACAATGATGTGGTCACTCTATCATGTGCGGGTGGGTCATTGTAACCGTTCTACCCGCTGTCCTATACAACTGCCTGTCTCAGTACTGGCGACAAGAAGTTGAGTTCTGCAACGCATGTATATGAAACAGTAAGTATAAATATGCTACCGGCTGGTGTCTGCTCATAGCTTAGATATTCACAAGTGTCTGCTCAAAGCTTGGATATTCACAGGCGTCTGCTCATAGCTTAGATATTCACATGCGTCTGCTCATAGCTTAGATATTCACAGGTGTCTGCTCAAAGCTTGGATATTCACATGCGTCTGCTCATAGCTTAGATATTCACAGGTGTCTGTTCAAAGCTTGGATATTCACAGGCGTCTGCTCATGGCTTAGGTATTCACAGGCATCTGCTCATTGCTCAGATATTCACAGGCTTCTGCTCATAGCTTAGATATTCACAGGTGTCTGCTCAAAGCTTGGATATTCACAGGCGTCTGCTCATAGCTTAGACATTCACAAGTGTCTGCTCAAAGCTTAGATATTCACAGGAGTCTGCTCAAAGTTTAGGTATTCACAGGTGTCTGCTCAAAGCTTAGATATTCACAGGTGCCTGCTCATGGCTGACATATTCACAGGCGTCTGCTCAAAGTTTAGATATTCACAGGTGTCTGTTCAAAGCGTAGATATTCACAGGTGTCTGCTCAAAGCTTCGCTATTCACAGGCGTCTGTTCAAAGCTTAGATATTCACAGGTGTCTGCTCAAAGCTTAGATATTCACAGGTGTCTCCTCATGTCTTAGATATTCACAGGCGTCTTCTCAAAGCTTAGATATTCACAGGTGTTTGCTCAAAGTTTAGGTATTCACACTCCTTCAAAGTGCAGAATTCACACTTCACATGCACCAGGTTAATGCTGTGTGTAGTCTTAACTGTGCTTGACACCCTGATACCCATCAAAATGTGAACATCGCATGAACCCCTCGCTCTGCTTGGATTTTTTTATCTATCTTGTGAATGGAGTGGAATTGGATGATAGGTGTGGCTTGTCGTTTCAGGTGACCTTCCACGATGTTGCTGTCTATTTCACGGAGGAGGAGTGGGGACGGCTAGAAGAGTGGCAGAAGGTACTCTACAGAAACGTCATGGAGGAGATCCACTCTGCCCTGGTGTCATTAGGTAAAAATGGAAAACTTTACCTCCCCTCATGTTCTAAAACTCCAGACTGGCTTAAGAGGAGGTAGCATTCTGGCATGTTCAGGTGTGACAGCTCGATAGGACACTTTCGATAGGCGGTAGCACTCTAGCATGTTCAGGTGTGTCGGCTCGATAGGAGGTAGCATTCTGGCATGTTCAGGTGTGGCGGCTCGATAGGAGGTAGCATTCTGGCATGTTCAGGTGTGGCGGCTCGATAGGAGGTAGCATTCTGGCATGTTCAGGTGTGGCGCCTCGATAGGACACTTTCGAGAGGAGGTAGCATTCTGGCATGTTCAGGTGTGGCGGCTCGATAGGAGGTAGGATTCTGGCATGTTCAGGTGTGGCGGCTCGATAGGACACTTTCGAGAGGAGGTAGCATTCTGCCATGTTCAGGTGTGGCGGCTCGATAGGAGGTAGGATTCTGGCATGTTCATGTGTGGCAGCTCGATAGGACACTTTCGAGAGGAGGTAGCATTCTGGCATGTTCAGGTGTGGCGGCTCGATAGGAGGTAGCATTCTGGCATGTTCAGGTGTGGCGGCTCGATAGGAGATAGCATTCTGGCATGTTCAGGTGTGGCGGCTCGATAGGAGGTAGCATTCTGGCATGTTCAGGTGTGGCGGCTCGATAGGAGGTAGGATTCTGGCATGTTCAGGTGTGGCGGCTCGATAGGACACTTTCGAGAGGAGGTAGCATTCTGGCATGTTCAGGTGTGGCGGCTCGATAGGAGGTAGGATTCTGGCATGTTCAGGTGTGGCAGCTCGATAGGACACTTTCGAGAGGAGGTAGCATTCTGCCATGTTCAGGTGTGGCGGCTCGATAGGAGGTAGGATTCTGGCATGTTCAGGTGTGGCGGCTCGATAGGACACTTTCGAGAGGAGGTAGCATTCTGGCATGTTCAGGTGTGGCGGCTCGATAGGAGGTAGGATTCTGGCATGTTCAGGTGTGGCAGCTCGATAGGACACTTTCGAGAGGAGGTAGCATTCTGGCATGTTCAGGTGTGGCGGCTCGATAGGAGGTAGGATTCTGGTATGTTCAGGTGTGGCGGCTCGATAGGACACTTTCGAGAGGAGGTAGCATTCTGGCATGTTCAGGTGTGGCAGCTCAATAGGACACTTTCGAGAAGAGGTAGCATTTTAGGTCATCTCTCTGTGTAACTGAACATTGTTCTTCTCTGTCCGCGCCAAGCATGCTCTTGGTTGATGTTGTTGGACGTAAGATTTCATGAGCCAGCTCTCTAATAAGAATAATCATGTATTTCATTGCATGAAATGCGTTGTCTGTAGTTTGGTGGTTCTCTAGTGCAAACCTAGCTTGGGAGCAATGAAGCTATGTACATATTAATAATAATAAATTCTATTGTAAGGAGGGGAGGAGAGATTTGAGCTTGTGTAAACATAAGTTGTACTTCCTTTGCCGTGTTCCTAAATTGCCTTAAAACTTGATTGGCCTATTTGACTTTCCTATAAGCCGTAGTATATCGTGCAGAACTACACCCATGGCAAGGAACGTTAAATGCCACTTGTGGACTGCAGCACTTGTTGTTCCATCCGGTACAGCGGCAGTGAAAACATGACTTCAAGCCTATCCTGTGTAGCTTGGCGGCTGGATTTAAGTATTAAATAAGAGCACCATCTTCCCTCAGTGACTGGGCCCAAAATGACATTGCTGATGGCCAGCCTGTAGCCAAAGGATAGATCATAAGCTTTAATCTATAACCTTTGACCTGTACCAGCTTTACAAATTTAATTCAAAGATCCCGTTATATATTTAATAAAAATCCAATCCAATGGTTATGTCGGATGTTTTTAAAAATATGGAAAATGTAACTTTAAGAAAATTACATTTCCTTTTCCTGAAGCTGCTGGAGGCTAATCTGCATTAGCTGTCCAGCAAGTGCCCCGCTTGTACTTGGCGGGAATTAGGTGTGAAAACTGCTCCTAGGGCCGAGACGGTGGCCTTTGAGTGGGGAGATGTTTTAATCCCCTGGCAGGAAGACCAGTTGGGGTGGGACCAGGAACTTAATTAACTTCAAAGGGGCCTGTTGTGCCACAAGCAAAAGTTAGGTAACACTTGGAAGGCCTCAGCTCCTGTCCCCATATTCAGGCTGGCACCAAACCTACTGGGATTAAAGCTGCCCCTAGAACAGGCTTTGAATAACCATAGACGAAGGTAATGCTCATTAGCCTGGCCACACCTCCGGGTGGCCACACAGGCTGTGCACAAGGGGAGAATGTTTGCTCCATCTCGGATTTTGTGATCTAACCAGTGAAATTCAGCAGTTATAGTTAGCTGAGCTACCTATAACTCACGCCCCTGCAATGCACTGCTTATGACCTCACACATTACATCACCCATGACATGGTCAGTGACACCACTGATGACATCTCAAATGACGTCACTAATGATATCTGATTGGCTGCCAACACTTCAGCCAGGAAGTATTGGCAGCCATTTTGGGACTCTGACTCACCAAGTCTAAAAAAAAAAGAAAAGAAAAAAAGAGAGAAGGGGTCAGGGTAGGAATACTCTGACATCCTAGGCCTGGTGGTGGAGTACCCCACTTTACCTGCCAGGGCCAAAAAGTATTTTTTTTTCTCAATTTTGCTGCAAAATCGCAGGTGGATCAGCAAATTTGCTGCAAAATTGAAAAAAAAAAAACCCCAAGTGCAGTCTCTCATGCTTCTTTTTAGTTGAGGCCCCAGGTAGGCCAGGTCCCGGGGGCATATATAAACATTAAGTTGGAGGAGGGGGGCGCACGCGGTCCCCTCTCCATGACCGATATCGGCCCTGGGGACCACCACCTCCCTGGGGGCCAGGCCGATTAAATGTAAGGGAGGAGGGGGGCCACTCTGCCCCTCCCTTTTGGGCCCTTTACTGCCCCGTGGACCACCACCTCCCGGGACATGGCTTTATTGTTAATGTTGATGGGGGCCACGCACCCCCCTTCCAGGGCCATTTTTGCCCCTGGGGACCACAACCTCCCCAAGGCAGGACCTGCAATAAGAAAGGAGGGGGAGCCTAACGGCCCCCCTACTGGAGCCATTAATGGCCCTGGGGACCGCCACACCCCAGGGCTGGCTCCCTTTGTCTAGACGTGCCCACCCTTGCGACATAGTAGTTTGCGGTCGCTTGGTAGGAGCTATGACTGCTCCTGCCAAGCAAGAGCAAATAGTAATTCCGCTCCCAGTGGAGAGGAGCAGAAAAATTGCTCCTGCCCGCTGGGAGTGCACTTTTCATCTGTTTTCCTGCCAGCTGTCAAATGGGCAGGTTAAACAGATGAAGCAATTGCTCCTGCATGCAGGGAGCAGCATCTTTGGCTGCTCCTTGCATGCAGGAGCAATGCTGGCACCTGCTGGATGCAGGTAGCCGGCAGGGACATTGAGGCTCCCCTCGCAGTGCACTCTGAGTGCCCTGGGTGGGCACCAGGGCACTCCGCATCAAGAGGCTGGGCCCTGGGCGATGGGGTCCCCGGGGCCAAAATCGGCCCAGGAAGGGGTGTAAGGTGACAAGTGGGTTCTTATCGTCTCCTGGTAAGAGCAGAGTCCATGGTTCTCCCTTTAAATTACTATGAGTATGCAAATGTGCAAAATCACCTGGAAGCCTTGCCCTCCACCTTTGTAGTATTCAAAGGTCTTCCCACCTTTTGCCAGTATGACGGACAGCTTACCAAAAGGTCCCCCAACGCGTTTCCCGCTGATTTGGTGACTCCTTCTTGAGCGGTGAATATGAGGACATCTTCACCAAGCAAAGAAGCACTTACTTTTTATAGGTAAGGGGAAGTATCCTTGTTTGGTGGAGATATACCTCTTTGTAGTCTCGTCATCTTCGCTATAGGAAAATTAAAATTTGCTTAGTTACAGTGAAGATAAGTTTTAATTCTATTAAGGACACAGAGGTGAGGATTATGCTATTCTCACTTTTGCTTTTAATTCAAAATTTCCAAAAAGCAGCCATTTTAAGGTTAAAAAGTCAAGAAACAAGCATTTGCAATGCAATAGTTCTTGCATTTACTTGAGTTTGAGTTTGAGCTTTTGGTTTATATATTAAATGTGAGACCTATTGCATTGCAAATATTTTTTGTTTCTAAGCGCTCCCTGCCGCGCTTGCATGTTAATAGACGCCATGCCCCTTTCTTTAGACGAGCCGTGTACAAAGAAAGGGGCGTGGCCGCCATTAAAGTGAAAGTCTGTTATGGGGCGCTTTTACCAAACCACCGGTTTGAAATAGAACCTCTTAAAAGTGGAGCCAGTTGACCAATCTGCCACATGCATTATGTCCTCCAAGCAAGCTCCAAGGCAGAACGCCTTCGAGGCCTTTGCCCCTCTCGCTGAGTGTGCCCCTAACTTCTTAGTATAGATACCAGCCTCCTGCATAACCCACAACACCCAGTGGGCTACAATGGGTGCAGACACCGCTTTGTATGGTTTCTTTAAGGCAATAAGGATTTGCCGTTCACCTGGAGGTTGCACCTCCTCTGTCATCTGATATGCTTTGAGGCATTAAACCACGCATAGCTTGGGCACACCTGTAAAGGCAGAGTATGATATTACACAAGTATTTGACTTGATGATAATGAAACAAATTTTAAAGTGCACAGATGTTCCTAGGAGTGTCTACTTACCGTAAATGACACCCCCACTGGGGAAAAAAACCCTGCCTGAAAGGTCCAGAGCTCTTACGTCTGACACTCGCCTGCATGAAACCAGGCAAAGAAGCATTGCTAACTTAGCCAACAGCTCTTTCTGGGACAGAAATCTGTTTGGTTGCCAAGATAGAAAAAGGTTAAGTACTTGATTGACATCCCACAATTCTGAATACCAGATCTCCGGGGGAAGGGAGAGCCTTATCCCCTTAAGTAAGCGGCAGACAAAAGGATGCCTTCTTACCGAGCTGCCATCAATTGGAGTGCGTCATGCTGAAGTGGCAGACCTGAAAGCATTAATGGACCGATATGCTCGCTATTGGAGTGTGTCATGCTGAAGTGGCAGACCTGAAAGCAGTAATGGACCGATATGCTAGCTATTGGAGTGCGTCATGCTGAAGTGGCAGACCTGAAAGCATTAATGGACCGATATGCTAGCTATTGGAGTGCGTCATGCTGAAGCGGCAGACCTGAAAGCATTAATGGACCGATATGCTAGCTATTGGAGTGCGCCATGCTGGAAGCGGCAGACCTGAAAGCAGTAATGGACCGATATGCTAGCTATTGGAGTGCGTCATGCTGAAGTGGCAGACCTGAAAGCATTAATGGACCGATATGCTAGCTATTGGAGTGCGTCATGCTGAAGCGGCAGACCTGAAAGCAGTAATGGACCGATATGCTAGCTATTGGAGTGCGTCATGCTGAAGTGGCAGACCTGAAAGCAGTAATGGACCGATATGCTCGCTATTGGAGTGCGTCATGCTGAAGTGGCAGACCTGAAAGCATTAATGGACCGATATGCTCGCTATTGGAGTGCGTCATGCTGAAGCGGCAGACCTGAAAGCATTAATGGACCGATATGCTCGCTATTGGAGTGCGTCATGCTGAAGTGGCAGACCTGAAAGCAGTAATGGACCGATACGCTAGCTATTGGAGTGCGTCATGCTGAAGTGGCAGACCTGAAAGCATTAATGGACCGATATGCTCGCTATTGGAGTGCGTCATGCTGAAGCGGCAGACCTGAAAGCATTAATGGACCGATATGCTCGCTATTGGAGTGCGTCATGCTGAAGTGGCAGACCTGAAAGCAGTAATGGACCGATATGCTCGCTATTGGAGTGCGTCATGCTGAAGCGGCAGACCTGAAAGCATTAATGGACCGATATGCTCGCTATTGGAGTGCGTCATGCTGAAGTGGCAGACCTGAAAGCATTAATGGACCGATATGCTCGCTATTGGAGTGTGTCATGCTGAAGTGGCAGACCTGAAAGCATTAATGGACCGATATGCTCGCTTATTGGAGTGCGTCATGCTGAAGTGGCAGACCTGAAAGCATTAATGGACCGATATGCTCGCTATTGGAGTGTGTCATGCTGAAGTGGCAGACCTGAAAGCATTAATGGACCGATATGCTCGCTATTGGAGTGTGTCATGCTGAAGTGGCAGACCTGAAAGCATTAATGGACCGATATGCTAGCTATTGGAGTGCGTCATGCTGAAGTGGCAGACCTGAAAGCATTAATGGACCGATATGCTCGCTATTGGAGTGCGTCATGCTGAAGTGGCAGACCTGAAAGCATTAATGGACCGATATGCTAGCTATTGGAGTGCGTCATGCTGAAGTGGCAGACCTGAAAGCATTAATGGACCGATATGCTAGCTATTGGAGTGCGTCATGCTGAAGTGGCAGACCTGAAAGCATTAATGGACCGATATGCTAGCTATTGGAGTGCGTCATGCTGAAGTGGCAGACCTGAAAGCATTAATGGACCGATATGCTCGCTATTGGAGGGCGTCATGCTGAAGTGGCAGACCTGAAAGCATTAATGGACCGATATGCTCGCTATTGGAGTGCGTCATGCTGAAGTGGCAGACCTGAAAGCATTAATGGACCGATATGCTCGCTATTGGAGTGCGTCATGCTGAAGTGGCAGACCTGAAAGCATTAATGGACCGATATGCTCGCTATTGAGTGCGCCATGCTGAAGTGGCAGACCTGAAAGCATTAATGGACCGATATGCTAGCTATTGGAGTGCGTCATGCTGAAGTGGCAGACCTGAAAGCATTAATGGACCGATATGCTCGCTAGTGGAGTGCGTCATGCTGAAGTGGCAGACCTGAAAGCATTAATGGACCGATACGCTCGCTCCTCTTCAGCCAAGCTAGACAAAAATGTAAGATATGGACAACTCCTGTCCCCCACGGGAGCGAGACCCAAAGTCCAATGCACCCATCACCTCCAGACAGACCGGTAATGTTTTGTTGTGCTATCCGCCCATGCCCTGTAAAGGAGGAGCTCAGGATGTTGACAAAGCCCTGGCAGCGTCCAACTTCGCCTGTAGTCCGCCAGGCTATCAGCTGCAGGGAACCTTCCACCACCAATCTGTGTGGTGTGAGATTCGGACTCAGCAGAACCTGAGGAAAGAGGGGGAGTTGGATTGGAGAATCCCAGGAAAATTCCAGAAGAACTGGAAACCATACTTGAGATCTCCACCTGGGTGTCACCAAGACGACGTCTGCCTGCTGGCACCATGCCTGTGCCGACCTTCTGGTGATCATTGACAAGGGGGGAAACGCATATCCCGTCTCCTGGGACCAATCCTGGAGAAATGCATCCGTTGCCACCGCTTGAAAATCCAGCTTCCAGCTGAAGAACCGGGGCAGCTGGTAATCAATACACACACACTTACCTCAGACTGGGCTGAGGATGGGAACTAGAGGCACGGGGCCAAAGGGCAAGCCAGCCTCCAATCTCATATGCAAACACAAAAAGGCTGCCCCTCACGTGGGTTCCTACAGTTTCCTACAGAGTTATGCTGAGATGCAACACCAGTGGGGGCATCTCATAAAAAGTTTCGGACTGGCCTCACACACCGCCCGGTGTCATGCTTCATCATAGGCTGTCCTCGCCCTCTAAAAACTTCGTTTGATAGAGGGCGGGCATACACCTGGAGACAGGGATGCACTTCTACAACTAAGTGATGGCCGTGTGAAAGTGAAAGGTGATTTAAAAACCATCACACCTGTCACTCAACTGTGTTTTATTCTGGGAACAGATGTATGGTATTAAAATAGGTGTACGGTGATCTGGGACATTATTCTCCTTCACCGTATTAAGTGCGGTCAACATGTTTCTGCGTTAGTGTCCCCGTAGGGTACGTCGCATTCGTCAGGACCAAAGGGTTTATCCTTTTGCCTCTAATGCAAAAAGGTGCTGCTAATCTGGGGACGGGGATAAAAGATAAATAAAATAAAATCGCCCGTCTGGTGTAGTACCACTTTGAAAGATTCTGTAGGAAACAAGGAAACAAAGAAAACAAACAAACCAGACGTGTAAGTATGTTTATAAATAGACAATTGTTGTCATCCAACCCAGGTCACACCTATAGCGCGCGTGGTGTGGTCTGTATGAGACACGTGGCACACGTACGTGTCATCAAATGGTCAATTGCATAATCCATTTCTTACCCTAAAATACTATCCTCTATACTCCATGGGAGGGCGAGGGTGGGAGGGCCTACTTGTGACTTTCTGTAGGGGAGAAATGCTGATTTAGAAAGTGGTAATAATCTCATAATGTATCCATAGATTAAAACACAGAAAGCTAAAATGCATGGAACTGTAATAACCAAAATGGTCATCCAGTAATAGTGATTGACACCCAATCTCTCCGAGAAAACTGGGATCAAGCTTTCATTCTCACCATCATACATTACACTCATACGCTTACTGTCTGACTTCAGCGCTCCCATCGGTTCTCTCTACAGGCGTCCTCTCGGTCTCCCCGTCGATGGAGACTGATGTTCCCTAGGTGGTATATATATCCCCTAGATAATTGGTTAATTGTTTAATCGTGCGAAGTAATTGAAACAGCGCCTGGGGCGCTTAGAGCGCTTCCTGTGTCCCAATACGGGCGGGGCTAGGCACCTGGCAAGGGGCGTGTGTGAATCTACGTGCTCCTACTGGATAAAAGAGGTTGCCTCTGTACAATCGTAAGTGTACCTCTTGCGCGCACGCGCTATTGAGTGAGAGACGCGTTGAACTCATACGGCAGTAGCCACGCGTAGAGACCCGTGGACTGCGCGTGTGCAGATGAAGAGTGTCTCTATTGTCCGTCTGCACTTTATACCTCTATGTGGCACCATCATCACCTGTGAACTGGAGCTCTCTGTTCATAACTTAATGTGTTTCAAGCGCGCATGCGCTATCAATTGGGAGATGCACAAAATCATACAACATAAGCCACGTGGTTGAAGACGTGGATAGCGCATGCGTAGAATTAGTGTATTCTTGTGATCCGTCTGCGCATCATATTGCTATGTGGAAACATCACCCCTTATCGGTGGAAGCTCGTCATAACCGGGAGGTGCTCTGGGCGATATCCGTGCTATTATTGGGAAATGCAACCCAGTGATATTTAAAACGTGTATTGACGTGCGCGAGAGAACATACTCAATTGTATGTGTGTTTAGCCTTAATAGGTTGGTAATCTATCCTATAGGTAAAGTACTCTATACTATAAAATAAAATAGAAATTTAGATAATATACAGCCAGAGTGTCGTCATTCTGGGTTAACTGGTTTCCAAAGTTACACAATGTGTTTGATCTCCGGTGATGACTGTGGTGTGATCGTAGGGCATGAAACTCATTCTCTCCCTAAAATGTATTAGACCCTGGGTTAGGGGCTAAATATATGATGGTCAACCAGTATCTATGTACTCGTATTTAATCTATGTTGCAATCGTGGCGTATACTACTCTATTGATCCCCTGAAATGTGATGGACATAAGGCAGTGGGACTAAGTACATTACTCACACTGGTCACACTGTGTAACAATTGCCATTATCTACTTCTAGGGGTTGATAAGTCTATACTCGCATAGGCTGCCCATTTAAGGTCTAATTTCGTCACTTGATTACACGGTCTCGGATCACCTTCTATAGTAGTGTGCAACTATCTCAATCAATGATTGATCCATGTATTAAGGTTGGCTAGGTCACTTTGCCAGCTGTAGCCATGGTATATCATCGTTCAGGCCTCGCTCCCATGTATGTAACCTGTACACCCACCGTTGTTCCCGGATGTGTAACTGTCTAGAAATGTCATTTTTCCTTTTTTTCATTACTTCAAGGATGATCCACCGTAGATCAGAATCACTATGGTGTTTCTCGGTAAAATGTTTTGTCAACTTAGTGTTTGTTTTTTGCACCTGATGGTGCTACGGTGTTCATTAATCCTCGTTTTACTCTCCTTGTCGTCATCCCCACATATTTCAGATTGCAAGGACAGGTCAGTAGGTAAACTACATTTTCTGTATTGCAATTGCTGAAATTCTTGAGTCTCTAGGGATTGTCTGTTCCAATATCTACCTCCTTAGTAGTGGTAGTCAGGGGGCAGCAAACACAGTTACCGCACGGATAGTGCCCTATTGGTTTTGGTTGGCTCCATAAGGTAATCTGGTTTTCTGTGTCATCGTTAGTGATCTTCGAGTGTACCAATTCATCTCTCAAGTTTCTACTCCGTTTAAATGCAAAAAGTGGGGGTTCCCACTTCCGGTTTCCACTGTTCAAAATTGCCCATTTCTTCTTGATGATGTTCTGCACTCTATTTGAAACAGGGGTGTATGTGGTAACGCATACCAGCCGGTCCGTTTTACCTTTCGGGATGGTCTCTAATAGGGCTTCCCGATTATTGTTCTTCGCCCTTTTCTTTGCACGCTTCACCATCTTGCTCGGGTAGTGTCTTTCCAGGAGCTTGCCCTCTAGTTGTTCCGCCTGTGCTCGAAAAACATCCACCTCCGAGCAATTCCTACGTACTCTAAGGAATTGTCCGACTGGAAGATTATCACGGAGAGCCCTCGGATGGTAGCTCTCATAGAGAAGAAGACTGTTCTTATCTGTCGGCTTTATGTGTACTTTGGTGGAAATTCCTTCCGTTGTTAATGTTATATCTAGATCGAGGAGCACGGAGCAGGGGCAGGGGCACCCATCAAACAATGAGCAAAGAATGACTAATATCGTAAATCTGAGTGACCATGTACTCAACACGGATGAAGAGGCCGTTCTCGCAAAAGGATTAGGTTTCGTCCCCACCCCAGAGAATGATGCCTTCTTCCTTAATACTGAACTAGCACAGTTTTTTAGGAAGATAAAATTAAAGGATTTCTTTGGTGAAATACAAAGCCAAGACAACAACCGAACTAACACTGGTCTACGAATAAAGTCGACATTCACCCCGCAAACCCAAAACATTTCCTGTAATGTTCTGGCTTTTGAACAAGCGGTCCTCACTGAAGTTGGGAAGATTGACTACAAGAATACAAGGGGTTTCCAGAACATGACCAGAGGCGAGAGAATGGCCCTTGAACAACTCAAAAATAATCATGAGTTGGTGGTAAAACCAGCAGATAAGGGAGGGGCGATAGTCCTGATGAATTATACCATGTACAGAGAAGAATGCCTACGCCTCCTATCAGATACTACGAGTTATGAGACACACCGTGAAGACCCCACACCTCGGATTATGAACAAAATTAAGATTATGGTTAGTGAAGCTGAAACCAATGATTGGATTACGAAACATGAGGCGGAGTTCCTAATCAACACGGAACCGAGGACACCCAGGTTCTACACCCTCCCCAAGATTCATAAAAACAGAATGCCACCACCAGGCAGACCGATAGTGTCGGGAATAGGTTCAGTACTTGAACCCCTCTCACAATTTTGCGATTGGTTCTTAAAACCAATTGTACAAAAGTCTCGGTCTTATTTAAGAGACACCAAGGACGTACTGTGCCACCTAAGGGATTTGGAAACAAATGTTGAGGAGGATATGTTCATAACAATGGACATCGAAGCGCTCTACACGAGCATCCCCCAGAGGCGAACATTGGAGGTGGTGGAACGAATCCTCCAAGGCCAAGACTGGACATACATGACACCGACTCATTTCATCATGGAATGCGCAGAACTAGCCCTCACGGAGAACTTTTTCGAATTTGAGGACACAATATATCATCAGGTTAAGGGCACGTCCATGGGCAGCACCTTTGCGCCTAGCATGGCGTGCCTGTATGTCCATCAGTTCGAGGAGGACTACATTTTCAACCCTTCAAATCCGTTTACAACCCAGATGAGAACATGGAAACGGTATATAGACGATGTCTTGATCATCTGGAAGGGCACATCGGACGAAGCCAAACGTTTTGTGGAGTGGGTCAACAGCAAAGACCCCCACCTTAGGTTTACTTACAACATTGAGGTGAACCACGCAGTGTTCCTCGATCTAGATATAACATTAACAACGGAAGGAATTTCCACCAAAGTACACATAAAGCCGACAGATAAGAACAGTCTTCTTCTCTATGAGAGCTACCATCCGAGGGCTCTCCGTGATAATCTTCCAGTCGGACAATTCCTTAGAGTACGTAGGAATTGCTCGGAGGTGGACGTTTTTCGAGCACAGGCGGAACAACTAGAGGGCAAGCTCCTGGAAAGACACTACCCGAGCAAGATGGTGAAGCGTGCAAAGAAAAGGGCGAAGAACAATAATCGGGAAGCCCTATTAGAGACCATCCCGAAAGGTAAAACGGACCGGCTGGTATGCGTTACCACATACACCCCTGTTTCAAATAGAGTGCAGAACATCATCAAGAAGAAATGGGCAATTTTGAACAGTGGAAACCGGAAGTGGGAACCCCCACTTTTTGCGTTTAAACGGAGTAGAAACTTGAGAGATGAATTGGTACACTCGAAGATCACTAACGATGACACAGAAAACCAGATGACCTTATGGAGCCAACCAAAACCAATAGGGCACTATCCGTGCGGTAACTGTGTTTGCTGCCCCCTGACTACCACTACTAAGGAGGTAGATATTGGAACAGACAATCCCTGGAGACTCAAGAATTTCAGCAATTGCAATACAGAAAATGTAGTTTACCTACTGACCTGTCCTTGCAATCTGAAATATGTGGGGATGACGACAAGGAGAGTAAAAACGAGGATTAATGAACACCGTAGCACCATCAGGTGCAAAAAAACAAACACTAAGTTGACAAAACATTTTACCGAGAAACACCATAGTGATTCTGATCTACGGTGGATCATCCTTGAAGTAATGAAAAAAAGGAAAAATGACATTTCTAGACAGTTACACATCCGGGAACAACGGTGGGTGTACAGGTTACATACATGGGAGCGAGGCCTGAACGATGATATACCATGGCTACAGCTGGCAAAGTGACCTAGCCAACCTTAATACATGGATCAATCATTGATTGAGATAGTTGCACACTACTATAGAAGGTGATCCGAGACCGTGTAATCAAGTGACGAAATTAGACCATAAATGGGCAGCCTATGCGAGTATAGACTTATCAACCCCTAGAAGTAGATAATGGCAATTGTTACACAGTGTGACCAGTGTGAGTAATGTACTTAGTCCCACTGCCTTATGTCCATCACATTTCAGGGGATCAATAGAGTAGTATACGCCACGATTGCAACATAGATTAAATACGAGTACATAGATACTGGTTGACCATCATATATTTAGCCCCCTAACCCAGGGTCTAATACATTTTAGGGGAGAGAATGAGTTTCATGCCCTACGATCACACCACAGTCATCACCGGAGATCAAACACATTGTGTAACTTTGGAAACCAGTTAACCCAGAATGACGACACTCTGGCTGTATATTATCTAAATTTCTATTTTATTTTATAGTATAGAGTACTTTACCTATAGGATAGATTACCAACCTATTAAGGCTAAACACACATACAATTGAGTATGTTCTCTCGCGCACGTCAATACACGTTTTAAATATCACTGGGTTGCATTTCCCAATAATAGCACGGATATCGCCCAGAGCACCTCCCGGTTATGACGAGCTTCCACCGATAAGGGGTGATGTTTCCACATAGCAATATGATGCGCAGACGGATCACAAGAATACACTAATTCTACGCATGCGCTATCCACGTCTTCAACCACGTGGCTTATGTTGTATGATTTTGTGCGTCTCCCAATTGATAGCGCATGCGCGCTTGAAACACGTTAAGTTATGAACAGAGAGCTCCAGTTCACAGGTGATGATGGTGCCACATAGAGGTATAAAGTGCAGACGGACAATAGAGACACTCTTCATCTGCACACGCGCAGTCCACGGGTCTCTACGCGTGGCTACTGCCGTATGAGTTCAACGCGTCTCTCACTCAATAGCGCGTGCGCGCAAGAGGTACACTTACGATTGTACAGAGGCAACCTCTTTTATCCAGTAGGAGCACGTAGATTCACACACGCCCCTTGCCAGGCGCCTAGCCCCGCCCGTATTGGGACACAGGAAGCGCTCAAGCGCCCCAGGCGCTGTTTCAATTACTTCGCACGATTAAACAATTAACCAATTATCTAGGGGATATATATACCACCTAGGGAACATCAGTCTCCATCGACGGGGAGACCGAGAGGACGCCTGTAGAGAGAACCGATGGGAGCGCTGAAGTCAGACAGTAAGCGTATGAGTGTAATGTATGATGGTGAGAATGAAAGCTTGATCCCAGTTTTCTCGGAGAGATTGGGTGTCAATCACTATTACTGGATGACCATTTTGGTTATTACAGTTCCATGCATTTTAGCTTTCTGTGTTTTAATCTATGGATACATTATGAGATTATTACCACTTTCTAAATCAGCATTTCTCCCCTACAGAAAGTCACAAGTAGGCCCTCCCACCTCGCCCTCCCATGGAGTATAGAGGATAGTATTTTAGGGTAAGAAATGGATTATGCAATTGACCATTTGATGACACGTACGTGTGCCACGTGTCTCATACAGACCACACCACGCGCGCTATAGGTGTGACCTGGGTTGGATGACAACAATTGTCTATTTATAAACATACTTACACGTCTGGTTTGTTTGTTTTCTTTGTTTCCTTGTTTCCTACAGAATCTTTCAAAGTGGTACTACACCAGACGGGCGATTTTATTTTATTTATCTTTTATCCCCGTCCCCAGATTAGCAGCACCTTTTGCATTAGAGGCAAAAAGGATAAACCCTTTGGTCCTGACGAATGCGACGTGCACCCTACGGGACACTAACGCAGAAACATGTTGACCGCACTTAATACGGTGAAGGGAGAATAATGTCCCAGATCACCGTACACCTATTTTAATACCATACATCTGTTCCCTGAATAAAACACAGTTGAGTGACAGGTGTGATGGTTTTTAAATCACCTTTCACTTTCACACGGCCATCACTTAGTTGTAGAAGTGCATCCCTGTCTCCAGGTATGCCCGCCCTCTATCAAACGAAGTTTTTAGAGGGCGAGGACAGCCTATGATGAAGCATGACACCGGGCGGTGTGTGAGGCCAGTCCGAAACTTTTTATGAGATGCCCCCACTGGTGTTGCATCTCAGCATAACTCTGTAGGAAACTGTAGGAACCCACGTGAGGGGCAGCTGGTAATCAAGCCATGACGTAAAAAGATCAATTGAGAATGGGCCCCATCTGTCGGAGAGTTGTCGAAAGACCTGTGGGGCCAGCTTCCACGAACTTGCATCATTAAAGTTGTGGGAGTGCCAATCCGCCACCTGGTTCGATTTACCTGGAAGTTATTCCGCCTACATGGATATGTGATTCTCTAAGCAAAAAGTCCCAAAATTCTTTGCCAAGTCCACCAAAGATTTGAACCTGGTACCGCCCAGGTGATTGATGTAGCTCACCGTGGAGACATTTTCCATTATCAGTAGGATGCAGGATTGGATCCTGTCCTTTGTCTAGCAACGCACCGGAAACAAGCCTGCAGAGAGCTCTAAACAATTGATATGAAAGCTCTGTTTGTGTGGTGACCAGCTTCCTCTTGTGGAGAATTTCCCACACCGAGCACCCCATCCAGAGCGGCTGGCATTGGACTCTATCACCAAGTAGAGGGTGGAATCGAAGATTGCCTTCCTGTTCCTGGCCTCCATGTGAGCTAACCACCAATCAAATTCTTTTTTCGCTTTGTCCAACAGAGGTAGTGATTGGGAGTACGAAAGACCCTTGCATAGGTGATGGACCTTGAGGCGCTGGAGAGCCTTGTAGCACAGGGGGCTAGGGAGAATCGCCTGAAGGGATGAGGACAGAAGACTCACCAGGGGCGCTATTTGCCTGAGAGAGGTCTGAGGCTTGGCCAAGGTCTGTCGTAGCTCGTGTCGAAATTTTGCCATCTACTGAGACGGAAGGCTGATGGTGGCTGTGGTAGAGTCTATTATAAACCCTAGAAAAACCGCTTGTTGGGTCGGCGAGAGGAGCGACTTCTTTTCTTTGATTACGGAGCCTAACCCCTGTAAAAGGTTTACTGCAGTCCAGAGTTGCCGAGCAAGCTTTTGGGGGCATTGGCCCAGTAATAAAATATCATCCAAATAGATGAGTCTTATCCGCTGGGCCCGAAGGAAGTCTATTGCTGGTTTGAGTACCTTCGTGAAACACCACAGGGCAGACGACAGCCTGAAGGGGAGGGTGGTGAATTTGAAGGTCTGGGCGCGCCAGACCAATTGGAGAAACCGGCGGTGAGTAGGGAAAACAAGATTAGTCAGATAGGCGTCCTTCAGATCCAGACGCACCATCTGATCCATGTGCAGAGAACATCTCTGAGGAGGTGGATGCCCTCCATCTTGAAGTGGCGGTATACCAGCCACACTTTGAACTCCCTGAGGTTTATTACCGGTCTCAACCCACCATCGGCTGTGTCCACTAGAAAGATGTTGCTGACAAAGCCGTTGGGATCCGTGGTGGAGCTTCAAATAGCCCTCTTTTGTAAAAGTTCCTCTACCTCTTAGTCTGTGAGCTCGGCGGCTTGCTGTGAGAAGCAGATGGGACATGGTCTGTACTCCTGATGTGGGACCCCATAGAACACTCTCTGGAAACCTTGTACCATCTGTAACACCCATGTGTCTGAAGTGATGGAAGACCAAGCTGGGAGAAACAGTGCCAGACTGCCCCCTACCCTGACCTGGGCAGGAGAAATGACACTTATCTTTGCTGGAATTGTTGCTGGTGAGACCCTTAAATCCGCCTCTCCTGTGGAATCGCTGCCCTCTCGTGGGGTAAATGTTCATCTAGTGAGTATTGTCCTGCCACTGCCTACGCCAGGAGCCTTGTCCTCTGGAGGGGGTTGTAGGGTAGGAGCGACCGGTCGAGCGGCCCCTACTACGACCGCCCCCTTGGAAAGCCCTCTGGGTAAAGACGCATCTGATTTAAGCTTGGGCCTAATCCAGTGACTTGAAGGTCGCCACAAACTTGTCTGATTCCTTCACGAAGGGGTCGGGGTCCCCGAACAATCGCCCTTTGGGCTACTGGGCTTTCCTCCAATGAGGGTAAATGGCCCAGTTAGGGGGTCAATCCTAATCAACAAAGAGCGGCGACACTCCATGGAGACTTCACAATTGGCATTGCCCATAAACACAGTTGAGCGCTGGGCCCATCCTGAAAGGACGTTGGGCGGAATGACGGAACCTGATGCCTTTGCCTCTTCTGCCATGTCCAGGATTTTAGTCATAGGACCTATGGCGTCAAGAAGTTTATCTTGGCATGAACGCCAAGAGTGGTCAATACCCTTTTTAGGGTCCTTAATACATTTCGCCAGGAAGGTGGCCATTTTGGGGTCAATGTCTTGGGTGAGGGTAACCTTCCCCTCCAGCGAGGGGCGAAGGCACTCAGCCTGAAGGCGGTTTCGTGCATTCTTTTCTAAGGGCTTGCAGAGCCCTGCTGCCACGTTCCTCGCAACCTAATGGAACCCAATCTGTGGATCTTGGACAATGTTGTCCGGGTGAAGCATGTCCAAATCTCCATCATGTTTGGGGGTAGGGCCTGGGGAAGAGCGCCAGGGCCTTGAAGAGCGCCTGTTCTTCGGATTCCCCATGGGAATCGTCTGGGTCTGGCTAATCTGGGGAAGGCTGGTCAGGTCCAGGGTAGTTATCTGCCATGTCCCCTGACTCCTCAATCGGGGGCACTTGGCCAAGGAAGGCCTTCTTAGGACTCGCAAACAAGTCATGGTCTACCCTTTCTTGGCACTGTTTCTTCTGGGGAGGGGCCGTCAGACGGGGCATCTCGGTCGCTGGGGAAGGAGGGAGGCCAGGAGGGGTCCAGCAGGCGCCTGAGGAGGAGGTTGGAGGATTTGTGCGCATTCACGCACAATTTTCTCAAAGAGGCGCTGCTCAAGTGGCTCCATTGCTGCATTGACAGCCTTGGAAATCGAGAGATCCACCGCCTCATAGAAATCATTGTCCCATTGAAGGAAGGATAAGGAATCCTACTCCTAATAGACATCATCACACTACATGGCTCGTAATGGTGTATAAAGGTATAGCCCCTGGGTTAACAGTACAATATAGGGGCCCTTGGGAAGGCCAAGAACTATAGGCTGAGCCTGAGTTTAACACACACAGAGCATGTAAATATGGTTCTTGGGGAGCCCCAGAGTATATGGGTGGCCAGAGGTGCCCATTGTTTGGGGTATAAACCCAGGGGACATTTACACCCCACTGGTCACTGGGGAAAGCCCAGCCTGAAAGTGCCCCAAACGGTCCTCGCGACTCAAAATACAGACCCCGCAGGGCGTCGTACAGGGGACGGAATACCCAGGGGTGCGTCAGCGATATTGAATAGCAAATACGGACCCGAGGGGCGTCTGGGGTAGTCTGATAGGCTGCGGCATGACAGGGCTGCAGCGGCGCACGTTGACACCTCTATGAGGCAATACGCGCTGTGTAGCCATCGAGATGTGATGGGCGGCCGTGCCCACTAATGGGTGGCGGACCATAGTGCCTGTGATTAAGGGCGAGTCACGTCAGGCACACATGCGACCAGTACAGGGAACCTGTGGGGGAGAAACAGGTAAACGGCGCCCAATAGCAGAAAATATAGTAAAGTGCTACAATTTTAAAATCAAATATTGCAGAGAGCAAGCCAAGAAGTCTTAACTGGGCTGCAGCAGAGAAGAAAGGGGGAGCCCTGGACACCGAAGATGGACTATATTGGCACTATATTGGCACCAATGACATACATTAGAAGGACTTTATATGGTTCCCTAGGGTTTCTGGGAACAGTAGTTGTTTCTTGACTTGTTAACCTCAAAATGGCTGCTGTTTGGAAATTTTGTATTAAAAGCAAAGTGAGACTAGCATAATCCTTGCCTCCGGTCGTGAAATAGAATTCATGTTATCAAAGATTTCTGGAAGAAGACTCACGAGGACCAATCCCATTGCCGAAATTAAATGCACAGAAGGTCACTGGAGACATTTCTTTGTGGTCCATTTTACAGCTGTAGTGCAGAATATGCACTAGACATTTACCCAACAAGTTAGCTCTTACTAATTAACTAGTAGAAAGTATTCCTGTTTGTGAGAAGTTGGCCTGGTATATGCTGTCCACTAATTATAGTGGGCACCTTGCACCAGTCCAAACAACCCCTTATTGGAGATAGGTTAAAGACAACCTTATTGAAAGCTATCCTAGTGGTAGCTATGGAGAGCAGCCTTCAGGCTAAGTCTTGAAGGAATGTAAAGCAGCTTGTTTTACCAGTCTATAATCTCTTGAGTGATCAAATGAAAGAGCACCACACCAGGTATATATTCAAAATATATGTATTTATTACTAAACACACCCCTCTAGTCTCTTTATGAGGCTAGAGTTCGAAGTACATAAGTTATAAGTTATTAAATCACAGTAATAGCACAAATACACGTTTGGGCCCCAGGGGCGTACCAAACCATATACCAATAAAGTGGTATGCGAACCACGACTGAACTAGACACTCAGGCCTAGAGCCTCTAGAAGTGCTTGGACCACAAGGAACCACCCAAGGTAGTGACACAGGGGACTCTACGGGAGACAGCGTGCAGTGTAAATACACAACCGCGATACGCCGTTGACTTCTATGGAGAAAGTCGGGATCTGGAAAATAGAGAAAAGGGACACTTAAAAGAGGACTAGGACAAAACCCTTTGAGATCTAGGACTTTGAAGAGTCTCTACCCACGGGAGCACCGGAGTACTCGTGTTACCTCACCCAGGAAGCCGGGTGCATAGGTGCCTTTCGGGGTCGGGTTTCGTCGTCGATTCGAATGGCGATCTGCTGCAAAGTGCTGCTGGCGGCCAAGAGAAAAGTGTCCGGGTGGATCCAAGAGTGGATCGGAGTTCTGAAGAACCTGAAAGCAGAGGGGACAGAGTCTGGGTCACTAGCCAGTGACCAGGAAGGCGATGGACAGATGCCCACCGATGTCGAGTGCTTCAGGTGCGTTGACGTTCGTCTTGACTCTTCAGCCACGAGGTCCAGGAGGCGTTGTCGGCGACCAGGAGCAGGATTCGGGCTGGTACACGATGTCTGTCGAGTGCTGAGGTGTCGGCGACCGGATTGGACCCAACAAGCCTTGGCAACGGCAAGTCTCGGTGAAGATGTAGATCGTCGATGGTGCAGACCAGCAAGGTCTGTGGAACTCACCCAGCGAGGGTAAGTGAGGGCAGGCCTGGAGCAACCAGGATGCCAAGTAAGAAAAGGATTGGCCTTCGTTAAGGGCTACTAGCCAACGGGCTAGCAACCGCGAAGGAGCCTCGTGACGCCGCACGTGGATCTGGCTTACAGGACACTCGTGGAGTGGGGGCCAGTGATCTTCGGTGCAGGTGGTGCTGGAGGCTAGGGCTACTCGGAGCCCAAAGCACGACTTCTTGGGAGACCCAGAAGAGGATGCACTTGCAAATGTGCTCGGTGTCCAGGGGTCACGGTCTCAAGTCACCCACGATAGCCACGGGCCTCAGCTTTGCTGGGGACTCAGGGTAGCCTCGGGAAGTCTGAGAATCCACCTCTGGTGATGCGATGACTTCGGCGTCCGACGGGAGCTTCAGAAATGCGAACCGGACAGATGCTTCTTTGGTGCCTGCCAAGCAGGGGAGTCACTCCTTGACCCCAAGGGAGATTCTTCTGTCCTCTAATCGTGAGTAGAGCGTCGAAGGTCCAGGATTCAGTTTCAGAGTTTCGTCCAGGGATAATCTAAAGTCCTAAGGACTGGGTTCCTATCTTTATACTAAAGATAGGGGTTGGACTACTCTGTGGCCCCACATATGGGTGGGTCAGGGCAGAGGGGTGGCTACACACCTTTCCCTTTGTCCAGTTCGCGCCAAAGCAGGGGCTGCCAGCCCCTGATCCGGTTTGAACTGGGGTATGCACAGGGACACCAAATGTGCCCCCAGTGCAGGACTTCAAAGCACCCGAAAGTGCTCCCGCCCAGCCCCAATACACATTATCCTGTCTGGGGAGGTGGTCACACCTCCCTGGGACAGGAAACCTACTGTCCAGGCCTCCCCTGCTGGAGTTTCGTCCAGCAGCAGGAGGCCAGACTCGTGTCTGTGGCAGCAGCATCCATTTTGTGATGCCAGGGCTCTGTTAAGAAGTTACCGGACTAGTCAGAGTTAACATGTCTTTCCCTCTAGAAGGGTGGAATGCTACCCCCGCCGCCAGGATTGGCGGGGGGGTAGTATTCCAAGATGTTTGACACCAAACACGACATGTTTAGGTGCAGCCATTCCAAAGTTAGCATTTTACCGCAAGGATATAATGCGCTTAAGAGTATATGGTCAGGCTGCACTACAAACAGCATCAGAGATGGTCTCCGAACGCTGCAGAGGGGCCCTGCTCATGCAGGGGCACCCTCTCACATAGGAACCACGCACTCTGCCTTTAGGATTGCTAAGGCCTGCCTTAGGAGTGACTTATAGGTTTATATGTGTGTATGTATTTTGTGATATAGGTAACCTATATCACAGAAAGGGGTGCATGCACCACCTTACCCAGGCTGCAGTAGCAGACCTGTGGTGTCAGTTTGGATGGCCTTCCAGGGGTGGCATAATACATGCTGCAGCCCCTGGCAGGCCTCTGAGGTACCTATGCCCTTGGTACATAGTATACCATATACTAGGGACTTATAAGGGCACTCCAGATCCCAATCAGTGATGTGCCTAAGGCACATGGAAACCATTTTAGAGAGGAAGCAGCTAGGCTGGGGTTCTGATTAGCAGGGCCCCAGCCAGACTAATGTCGAAAAACAGTGAAGCATCAGCAAAAAGTGGGGGTACCCATGTGAAGCAGATCCTACTCTCCTACACAGTTGGGTAGACATTTTGTGCAAAACTGTGGACAAAGGGGCAGGTGAAGTTCCATTCTGGCCCAGTTACTCACACAGCTACTGACACACCCACACATACACTCAGACCCCCACTCTCACCCATTAAGCCACTCTTGTATCCACTCTGACCCACACAGCCACTCACACACTCGCACAGCCACTCACATACCACCTTACAAATCCATACAGCCACTCTCATATCCACTCACACACCCACAAAACCACTCCAGACCCATACAGCCACTCACTCACATATCACTTACAGATCCATACAGCCACTCACACACCCACTCACAGACCCATACAGCCACTCACACACCCACACAGCTACTTATCACTCCCACACCATGAAAACTACTCACACACCCACTCATACATCCACCCACACACACCCTCAGACCCATATAACCACTCACCTACCCAGCCACTGACCCATACAGCCACACCCACCCTCAGACCCATATAACCACTCACCTACCCAGCCACTGACCCATACAGCCACACACACACCCTCTCATAGACCCATACAGCCACTCACACACCCACTCAGACCCATACAGCCACTCACACACCCACTCATTCACCCACAAAACTACTCACAGACCCATACAGCCACTTACACACCCACTCACTGACCCATTCAGCCACTCACACACCCACAAAACCACTCTCGCACCTACTCACAGACCTATACATCCACTCACTCACCGACTCACCTATACAGCCACTCACACACCCACTCTCAAAGGTTACAGGTTACAGTTAGGAGATCAAATTTTTTTTTAAACCTCAATTCGCTAAAAACAAAGGTTACAGGAACATTATAGTTCGGAAATAAAATTTAAAAATGTAGAAATTCACTGAAAAAGGTTACAGGGACGTTATGGTAAGGAAATAGAAATCATTGTAGCGTTATCAACTGCTACACTCACTTAAGAGTGAGTTCTCAGCGGCTAGTCCTATCTCTTCTGAACCACTACTGAAACACTAATGACCAAAGTAAAAGGTCTAACCGTATAGGCTAGTCTATTGCAAACCACAACACCATTCGTGACCCTCGAAAGACATTTTAGTGCAAATGTCAGATTTACACAAACCACTACAACACCCACCAAGTAGAGAGGTCTTAGCGGACAGGCCACTGTATCACAAACCACTAGTAAAATGATTATTTATCCTGAGGAAAGGTGTGCGCAGAGAGGTCAGTCTGTAACTGTCTACTACACTGAGCCATCACCCTAGAGAAAGGTCTTGGTGGACAGATGGATTTATTGCAAACTACTACTGTAGAGAAGGTAAGTCATTCATCAGGAAGGAGAGAGGTCTAGGGAAACTGGTCAGCATGTCATAAAACAGAACTATACTCGGCCATCACGGTGGACAGCTTAGACGGTCGCAAAGCACTGCCATACTCATACGTCAGCAGCGGACAGATGCCAGTGTAGAGGCTAGTACACGGATAAATAGTACCCCCACCTTAAAAACGGGATTATAGATCAGATGATATATGTTAGAAATAGTATCACTCAGTAGTACAGAAAGAATAGTAATTTAATTTAGGCAGAAGCTTAGTATATATCTTTAAGTTTCAGAAACGTTTATGGAACACGTTCACTTGATGATGTTGTGTGGGTGTGTGAGTGGTTCTGTGGATGATATCATCAGTGATGTAATTTGAGATGCCATGAGTGATGTCATTAGTGATGTCACTGACCATGCCATGAGGGATGTAATATTTGAGGTCATAAGCAGTGCATTGCGGGGTCATACGTTATAGTTAGCTAAAGTAACTATACCTGCTTAATTTCTATGGCTTTGTACGAGTGAAATCTGAGACTAACTATAACGTCCCGGTAACCTTTTATTTTTTGAGTGAATATAGATATATATGTATATATCTCTGGAAAAAAAAAGGTTAACAAGTCTGTTGTTGTGGCTCAAATCAGTTGACCTAAAAGACAACAGGAAATGGGAAAATAGGACCCAGGGTAGCCAGAGGAAAGGAAACAATTGGTTTGATGATGAATGTAAGAAACTAAAGGCCCAGTTTAGGAAAGGGGAAAAAGTCTTAAAATCAGGTTTGACTATGAGATTTTTAATATCCTCCAGAACAGTAGGAAAGCATATCAAAAGCTGACCGGAAATCTGAAAGAAGCTCATAAGGAGAAGTGTTGGGGAAATCTGTTGGAAGCAATAGGAACAAAAAATGTAAAATACTTTTTGGAAGTCAGTGCCGGAAAGTTCAGGCAAGACGCAGGGTGCTCTGAATTATGTGGTGGAAGAAGAGGTATGGGTTGAATATTTAAAAGAAATATATGGTGAAGGGACAGAGCCCTTGATAACGAGAGTAACCCCATGGACGGCAGTGGATGAGGACTTTAGGTCCCAGTTCACGGCATCCAATATTAAATGCACTATATTGAATCTGGTTTTGACTAGAGCGGCCGGACCAGATAACCTCGCGGCTGTTACAATAAAGACCCGGCCCAATTGGTGGGCAGAATTCTTTCACTGGATGTTCCTTGCTGTATTAGTCATAGGCCAGTTTCCAGATAACTGGAAAGGCGCAATCATCAGACCCATTCACAAGAGGGGAGACCTAAAGGCCCCAAAGAATTATAGGCTGAATAACCTACTTGATGATGGTGAATTGTTTTTACAAAAATCATTTTAGGCAGGCTTAAGGAAGGGGCTGAATTGAACCCTATAGTGTCCACAGAACAGTGGGGTTTTAAGGAATGTTACTCTACAATAGGCCACTGTTTTTCCCTATGGTCCATTGTTCGGAAGTCTGTAGAGCAGAGGGGCAGTTTGTTCTCCTGTTTCATACACTTCTGCGCTGCCTTTGATTTGGTGGATATGGGAAGCCCTGGTGAAACGAGATATTCCAAAGAGTCTTTTGGCTTTAATCCCGGAGCTACACATGCACAACTGGGCTCAGGTAATCATAGACACGGAGGGGACACTGACCCAGAAAATATCGATCAACAATGGGCTGAGGCATGGTTGGTCCCCTTACTCTTCTCCCTATTTATTGCTGATTTGCCAGCAGCCTCGGCGGTCTTGGCTTGGGGCTTAAGCCCCAAAATGGATAAAAAACATGTAGCCTGCCTCGTGTATGCAGCCGATCTCGTGATTTTAGATCTAACAGAGAGAGGCTTGCAAAGGACGCTGCATGCATTAATGGACTATTGTACTTATAAAAAGTTAGCGGTAAAGTTTAGTTGGCAGCGAGGCCCCACCAAGCTGGAAATGGTTAATGAATATAAGTGTTTAGGGGATTGGTTCGGGAAGTCCCTGATGTCGAATATCCACATCGAATTATTAAAGGTAAGGGCCCTTGCCTTGGTTAGTGGCCTGAACATTTTTAATGGGGACTATGGCGAGGTGTCCTACAGGCCTGTCTGATAAGCTTATGCTGCCATGATACCCACTCAGTTTCAGTACGGAGCCGAGCTGCTATGTGTTAGTGCCAAAAGAGGTTGGGACACAGAGGAAGGGAAATGTTTAAAAAGCTTACTGTCACTACCAGGATCATCAATGATACAGGCTCTAAGAGAATGGAGACAGGTATGACGTCATGGCCAGGGCTCGAAAACTCCACTTGCCCGCTCGCTATGGCAAGCCAGAGTAATTCAGGACGAGCTATTTTTAGGGCCTACTCGCCCTTTCTGGTGAGTAGGAAGTCAAACTGACTTTTGACCTCTGTCTCTGAAAGCGAAGTAAGTGTGACAAGATAACAAGATTTAAAGGCATCTTTATTCCTCACAAAGTAAATGAGCAATAAAGATGTCTTTAAATCTTGTTGTCTTGACACATTTGCTGCTTTCAGAGACAGAGGTCAAGTACATTACAGTTCGGTCGAGTAGATTTTTCAAGTTACTAGACCTGCAGGCCTACTAACATTTTTGTGATTTTTCGGGCCCTGATGGAGCATACTGGTCATGTGCCATTAATCAGGTTTTGGCAACGTTTGAGTGCTAGCGAGGGGCTATGGTGTAAAAATGAGATTAGGCAAAGTGAATTGAACTGGGCTGAAGGTGTTAGAAAAAACCTGGAGGTTATTTGTAGAGAAATGAAGGTTAAGTTATGCCCTCAGAATTTACAAATCGAGTCCTCGAAGAGTGAGCTCAGGCCACTAGATAAGGAACTGTCCAGAGAATACGATCAGCAGTAGTTAGAGGGGGTAAAACTCATTTTATGCTCAACTCTTGGCAAAATGAAGAAGGGTTCCCTTGCGTGGATTTATTACCCAACCGCTGGCTTAGATACAAATTGCTAAGGCTAAGAATTGGTACCAATCCAAGTTACACCAATGACAAGATCCAATCGGCAATGATCGATTCCGCGGGTAACTGTACATGTGGTTTGAGCACAAAATGCAATAATTTGCTCATTTTATTGGACTGTCTAAAAGTTCTGGCCCAACGGAAAACTATTTTGAGCCCAATTTTTTTAAAATATGGCATCAGGAATCCTGCACAAGCAGTAAAAGTAGCTCTTCTAACCGACATGCGCTTCCGGGATGTAGCATGTGCCATTGGGAGATTTATGATCGCTGTAAAACAGTTTTTTATGTGTATATGAAGGCTGATTTTTTTTTTTTATAAGCATTTTATGAGCAGGAGTTAGAATTAATGTCACAATGTCAAAATGAAGACTCAAGATTTTCACTTACTTTAGGGCTTGTAGGGTTTTAATGGGTTTTATTGGAGGGTTTTCTTATTTTAAACTTTGTATGTCATTTAGTGGAATGCATTTTTATAAAGTGGCCATGCCTGTATGTTTTATGCTTTTTAAAGGCGTGTGGTCTAAATAAAAAAATAAAATTTTTTTTTTTTTTTTTTAAATGTAAATCCGTATTTGTAAAGCGCGAACTACTCACCCTTACGGGTCTCAAGGCGCTGGGGGCCGTCGTGGAAATTAAGTGAGCTATTGCCCAGTGTCACATGATGCTGAGCTGAGCTGCCGCCGGAGCCGGGGATCGAACCATGAGCCCTGTGCTCCGAAGTCAGCTGCCCTGGCCGCTGCACCACACCTCTCCACCAAATAAGCATCTTTTGATGATATTGATGAACTTGGGCAGTAGCTTAGTATATATCTTTAAGTGGAGAGGTGTGGTGCAGCGGCCAGGGCAGCTGACTTCGGAGCACAGGGTTCACGGTTCGATCTCCGGCGGCAGCTCAGCTCAGCACCATGTGACTCTGGGCAATAGCTCACTTAATTTCCACGACGGCCCCCAGCGCCTTGAGACCCGTAAGGGTGAGTAGTTTGCGCTTTACAAATACGGATTTATTTATTTATTTAAGATTGAGAAAGTATTACTAAGCACTTACTCACTGGATGATGTTGTGTGGATGTGTGAGAAGTTCTGTTGATGATGTCATCAGTGATCTCATCAGTGATGTCACTGACCATGCCACGAGTGATGTAATATGTTAGGTCATAAGCAGTGCATTGCAGGGCATAGGCTACAGTTAGCTCAGGTAAATATAACTGCCACATTTCTGTGGAGTGAAATCTGAGCCTAGCTATAACGTCCCTGTAACCTTTTTGTTTTTCTGTAAATATAGATCTATATGTATATATTTCTGGGAACAACAGCAAGTGAGTTATGGTTGTGGCTGAAATGAGTAAAACCACTGAAATCAATAGGTTATCAGCACACTCTATACCTTGCACCGCTCACCATGTTGTTCTCTTCTTGGCTATTTGTGTGTTTTTTGTCAGTTGGACATTGGTGCTATGAACGCTGGCAGTGATGGCGTGGTTTGAGTCCACTGATTCTCCTAGCCGGACATTTTCAATGGCTGTGCGCATTTGAGCCAGGACCACTAACTTTATAACTGTACTTTTTCTGTGAAAATAACAGTGAATTGTGTTTTTTAATGTACTTAATTTCCAAGCACAGTGGAATTGGCCACAGGTGCGCCCACCCTCCTGTGGCCGTCCACCCCCCCACCCCAGCCTGATTTCCCCCCGCCCCCCCCATGTGCATGGTATTTGGCTGTGTACAGCCTTGGCTCGCTGCTGGGCCTGATCAATGGCCAATCTGTGCACCTAACCTCTGGGAGCTTCTATCGCAGGTGTTGTCATTTTTGTATTGGAAAAATAATTGTGTCCTTTTTTTTTTGGGCTGAAAACAAGTTATTTTCAGTAAAATCTCAAATTTCTCTAGGTTTAGCACAAAGTGGTGACTTTTCCCTCTACCTAAAATAACTTGCCACTGAGTGTGATTTTCCTTTAAGTTGTGATTCTCGTGCTTTGAGCCCTTTCCCCAATAACTGGTTTGAAGCACATTTTTACACACCTTGGTGTGCCTCCTAGCACCATCCATCTACCTCCCACCTGGGGGTACAGTCCAGCCCGAACTGCCAGAGCAGGACCTCCCTGAACCAGACACAAGCAGCCCAAGACATGATTGGGGCTCTTCAGTCTTTTATAACAAGCACACTTTGAGCTCAGACCTTGCCATGCATGCTTTCTTTGCCTGCACGATACATTCACGCAAGTCACCACTCCTCTTCGGAGCCTGCAGTTGATGTAGTGCGGCTTTGCGTCGCTACTCTCCACCTGATTACTAGCACAAAGAGCATTTCTTGATCAGGCCTTCAGAGGCTAAGAGAACCTTCTGGCTCCAGTGTATCCCCCAAATGCCCATGGACTTGGATTAGATGTGACCTCACACATCCACTGATCTTCAGAAGCCTCCTCATCGCTGCTGAAAGGCAAGAAATGAAAGTTAAGACAATAAACGGGTCTCTTTGCCCCTCCTGCTCTTTCATGACTCCTGAGACGAGTGGCAGGGGCCGCGCTAGGGAAGCTTCTGCTGTCTTTGGCTTGTCATAAGCGGATGCTTCTGCTGTCTTTTTCCTCTCATCGGTGGAGGCTTCTGCTGTCTTTTTCCTCTCATCGGTGGAGGCTTCTGCTGTCTTTGGCTTCTCGTTAGTGGAGGCTTCTGCTGTCTTTGGCTTCTCATGAGCGGATGCTTCTGCTGTCTTTCGCCTCTCATCGGTGGAGGCTTCTGCTGTCTTTGGCTTGTCAGTGGAGGCTTCTGCTGTCTTTGGCTTCTCATCACCTGAGGCTTCTGCTGTCTTTGGCATCGCATCAGCGGATGCTACTGCTGTTTTTCACCTCATCGGTGGAGGCTTCTGCTGTCTTTGGCTTCTCCTCAGTGTAGGCTTCTGCTGTCTTTGGCTTCTCCTCAGTGGAGGCTTCTGCTGTCTTTGGCTTCTCCTCAGTGGAGGCTTCTGCTGTCTTTGGCCTCTCATTAGTGGAGGTGTAGGAAGCTGGCTCTGTATATACTATACCAAAGTGAGGTATAGTGTGCACAGAGTCCAGTGGAACCCCAAAGGTAGGCAGAGGCAAAGTTAGATAGAACCTTACTCTCTATTTGTGGTAGTGTGGTCGAGCAGTAAGGCAGTATCAGAGGACAGTGTTAAGCATTTGTTGTACACTCTCAGGCAGCAAATGAATTCACACACTCAGACTGTATAAAAATATACTTTTAGTTATTTTATTTCTAGAACCAAGCAAGCCTGGCACAGGTAAGCAATAAATACTTTACAGTAGTAAATGCTGATTGTAAAACAGTTCAATTGCAATTGTAGATGTACTATGGTTTGACTTACACTATTGTTTCAGAGAAATGCAATCACTTGTAAATACAGTACATAGACTTGAATGGGATTTTCAGTAAAATAGCAGGTAAGTTACTTTTGGATTACTTTTCTTACTCAGTGCTGTATCCCTAGATGCAGCACTGGGACATTTCCTGTAAACAGGTGAGTAAAAGCGTACAATTTTAAAGAATTTCTTTAGGTTTCAAAACTCCACACTTAGAAACTTTTTCAGGAAAAAGTGTCAATGTTATCCTATGGAGGAAAATAGGGTTATCGGTTTTTAGGTAAGTATTCGGTAGTGGGAGTTGAGGTTCTGGGGTAGACTCAGGGGTCCCCCAGGGTCAGTGATGCACTCTTGTTCCACCCTCAGCAGCACTAGGGCGGCCGCGTGCAGAGTGTTGAGGCCCAATGTTATCCAATGGTGGATAGGGGGCCTCCGGTTGGTGGCTGCTGGCAAGCAGGCCACTGGGTTGTGGGAGCAAAGCTCGTGGACTTTAGCTCAGGGCAAATGGGGAAACAAATTAGCACCAAAGGTGCACCCTCAGCGGCACTAGGATGGCCGGGTGCAGGGTGCTGTTTCGACGTCAGATGCCCTGTTGTTTCCAATGGAGAGCCTCCGGTTTGTAAAAGCGCTGCAGGCAGGGAGACGAAGGACTTCTGGGTGCGACCACCACTTCGAGAGGTAAGTTGGGAAGTTAGGGGTTGGTTAGGCACCGTTGGTTTGGGCACACAAGGCCGTGGGGCGTCGGGTGCAGGGGTGCCTATCGGGGTCGGATCTTCTTACCAGCTCCTGGTCGCGGTTAGGGGGGCCTTCTGGATTTAGGCTGGAGGCAGGTCAGGGGTCGCCGTATCTCGGTTCAGGATCGCCGGGGTGACCTCCTCGTGGTGTTTGCCCGCTCGAGCTCGGGCCGGGCGACGGGTGCAGAGTGGGGCGGATTCGCGGTCTCCGGCTGCTGCCAGAGGTTGCAGTTGAACAAATCCGGTGTTCACGGGAGAAGCAGTCTTTGGAAGTGAAGGCAGGCAGGTCCTCCGGGGTTTTTGAGGTTGCTGGCTGCAGGACACACCGGGATTTCACAGGAGCAGGTTCGAGGGGGAGACAGGCCGGTGGGACTGGGGCCAAGTCAGTGGGTGTCTTCCTCTTGTTAGCTGCTGCATGGCTGTTCGGTCCTTCTTCTTTTCTTCTTCTTGTTTCTTGTCTGGATCTGAGGAAGCAAGGTTAAGGGGTGCCCCTAAATACTAGATTTAGGGGCGTTACAGGTAGGTAAAAGGCAGGGACCAATGGGTCCCTTCCCTGGGGTGGGTACACCCCCTATTATGCCACCCTCCAGTGGGAGGGGGGCATGTGCCTGTCCCTGGTTGGCTGAGTCCCTCCATCTTCAAGATGGCGTGGACTGAGAGTTGTGCTTCACCTCGCCTCCCCCACCTGAGGGGTGTGGAGTTGGCAGAGGTGGGCACACCTCTCTTCCTCACTTGTTTTTCCCGCTGGTTTTCCTGCCCAAAGTGGGGGTCGGAACCAGTGGGGACCAGTTGCTGAAAGCAGCAAGTGGCCTGGGGAAGCTCACAAAGGCGGCAAGCCTTTGAAGCTTCCCCTTCGTGAACCCTGCCCATCCTGGGCGAGGAGGCTTGGCACCTCGTCCCAGGATGTGCATTGTTTCAGGCCCCAGAGAGCAGCAGGCTCTCGACCCAGGGGTCCAGAAACATGTCTGGTGGTGGCAGCTGAAAGCAGCCACTCAGCCTGGACACTAGAGGTGGGTTAGTTTTCAGGGGGCATCTCTAAGATGCCCTCTGAGTGCATTTTTCATTAAATCCCACACTGGCATCAGTGTGGGTTTAATGTGCTCAGAAGTTTGATACCAAACTTCTCAGTTTTCAGTGTGGCCATTATGGTGCTGTGGAGTTTGTAATGACAAACTCCCAGCACCATATACTCTTAATGGCAGCACTGCACTTACAATATCTAAGAATGGACTTAGACACTGTAGGGGTACAGGGCTCAAGCACCTGTACCCTCACCACGGGTATAGTGCACCCAGCTAGAGGGGTGACTGACCTATACCAGGGCAGTGGGTTGTAGGCATGGCACACAGAGATGTGTGCCATGTCGACTCTTCACTTTGTTCTGCATCAAAACACGCAGCCTGCAAAGGCAGTGTGTGAGTGTAGTGGTACAGGACCTCTAAGGGTGGCACAATAAGTGCTGCAGCCCTTAGAGGCCTTCTCTGGTCACAGTGCCCTGGGTACCTGTGGTACCATTTACCAGGGACTGACCTGTGGCCAGAGATGCCAATTGGGTTTAGGCTTCAATGCAGTTTTAGGGAAAGAACATAGGCCCTGGGTACCTGATTAGCAGGAGACCAGGGCACACTCAGTCAAAGTACATCAAAACTACTCTCAACGCAGCAGCTAGAATGGTCACCAGCACTCAGAGAACTAAAATGGCTCCCAGTCGAATTGCGTGCCAGTTTCAGAACTGCCTGCCTCATGCACAAAGCCCTGCACACAGGAAAGCCTGAGTATCTGGCTGCTAAACTCAAGAGGGCTGGTCAGACAAGGAACCTCAGGAGCTCCAGCACCTTACTACTCATCCCTATGAAAACAGGCAAATAAAAAACTGCTGCACGGTCCTTCGCCGGAAACGCGCCCAAAATCTGGAACTCCATCCCAGTCGGTATCAGGACTATCTCGTCCTTCACAAAATTAAAAAAACACCTAAAAGACCTCTTCCTCAACCGCTCCCTCCCGAATGGATAGCCGCCGCCTAAACACAAATTCCTGCTCGCCATTGCTCCCAGACATTGTATCACAAAGACCTTCATCCTCCCTGCTATTTGACCCCTAACTGCCCCCCCTAAGAGGTTCAACCCAAGACAACGTGCTCTCTATGAGGTTATCTCAGGACTCACGGACTACCTCAATGCTCCTCAGCACACTTGGACTTCCGAACCTATATGCAGAATACTGCTCTATTGTATGACTCTTGCACAAAAACTGTTTGTGAAGCGCTCCGATACCCTCGGGTCTGGCCAGCGCTATATAAAACTCCTTAATAAATAATAAATAAATAATACATCAGCAATTCAGCAAAAAGTGGGGGCAACCATGCAGAAAGAGGGCAATTTCTCACAGGAGGCTTCTGCTGTCTTTGGCTTGTCATCAGTGGAGGCTTCTGCTGTCTTTGGCTTCTCATCCGTGGAGGCTTCTGCTGTCTTTGGCTTCTCATCAGTGGAGGTTTCTGCTGTCTTTGGCTTCTCATCAGCGGAGGCTTCTGCGGTCTTTGGCTTCTCATCACCTGAGGCTTCTGCTGTCTTTGGCTTCTCATCAGCGGAGGCTTCTGCTGTCTTTGGCTTCTCATCCGTGGAGGCTTCTGCGGTGTTTGGCTTCTCATCACCTGAGGCTTCTGCTATCTTTGGCTTCTCATCAGTGGAGGCTTCTGCTGTCTTTGGCTTCTCATCAGTGGAGGCTTCTCCTGTCTTTGGCTTCTCATCGGTGGAGGCTTCTGCTGTCTTTGGCTTCTCATCACCGGAGACTTCTGCTGTCTTTGGCTTCTCATCACCGGAGACTTCTGCTGTCTTTGGCTTCTCATCACCTGAGGCTTCTGCTGTCTTTGGCTTCTCATCACCTGAGGCTTCTGCTGTCTTTGGCTTCTCATCCGTGGAGGCTTCTGCTGTCTTTGGCTTCTCATCAGTGGAGGTTTCTGCTGTCTTTGGCTTCTCATCAGCGGAGGCTTCTGCGGTCTTTGGCTTCTCATCACCTGAGGCTTCTGCTGTCTTTGGCTTCTCATCAGCGGAGGCTTCTGCTGTCTTTGGCTTCTCATCCGTGGAGGCTTCTGCGGTGTTTGGCTTCTCATCACCTGAGGCTTCTGCTATCTTTGGCTTCTCATCAGTGGAGGCTTCTGCTATCTTTGGCTTCTCATCAGTGGAGGCTTCTGCTGTCTTTGGCTTCTCATCAGTGGAGGCTTCTCCTGTCTTTGGCTTCTCATCGGTGGAGGCTTCTGCTGTCTTTGGCTTCTCATCACCGGAGACTTCTGCTGTCTTTGGCTTCTCATCACCGGAGACTTCTGCTGTCTTTGGCTTCTCATCACCTGAGGCTTCTGCTGTCTTTGGCTTCTCATCACCTGAGGCTTCTGCTGTCTTTGGCTTCTCATCAGTGGAGGCTTCTCCTGTCTTTGGCTTCTCATCGGTGGAGGCTTCTGCTGTCTTTGGCTTTTCATCGGTGGAGGCTTCTGCTGTCTTTGGCTTTTCATCGGTGGAGGCTTCTGCTGTCTTTGGCTTGTCATCGGTGGAGGCTTCTGCTGTCTTTGGCTTGTCATCAGCGGAGGTTTCTGCTGTCTTTGCCTTCTCATCAGCGGATGCTTCTGCTGTCTTTGGCATCTCATCGGTGGAGGCTTCTGCTGTCTTTGGCTTGTCATCAGCGGAGGCTTCTGCTGTCTTTGGCTTGTCATCAGCGGAGGCTTCTGCTGTCTTTGGCTTGTCATCAGCGGAGGCTTCTGCTGTCTTTGGCTTGTCATCAGCGGAGACTTCTTTTGGCTTGTCATCAGCGGAGGCTTCTGCTGTCTTTGGCTTGTCATCAGCGGAGGCTTCTGCTGTCTGGCTTGTCATCACCGGAGGCTTCTGCTGTCTTTGGCTTGTCATCACCGGAGGCTTCTGCTGTCTTTGGCTTGTCATCAGCGGAGGCTTCTGCTGTCTTTGGCTTCTCATCACCTGAGGCTTCTTCTGTCTTTGGCTTCTCATCAGCGGAGGTTTCTGCAGTCTTTGGCTTGTCATCAGCGGAGGTTTCTGCTGTCTTTGGCATCTCATCGGTGGAGGCTTCTTCTGTCTTTGGCTTGTCATCAGCGGAGGCTTCTGCTGTCTGGCTTGTCATCACCGGAGGCTTCTGCTGTCTTTGGCTTGTCATCACCTGAGGCTTCTGCTGTCTTTGGCTTGTCATCAGCGGAGGCTTCTGCTGTCTTTGGCTTCTCATCACCTGAGGCTTCTTCTGTCTTTGGCTTCTCATCAGCGGAGGTTTCTGCAGTCTTTGGCTTGTCATCAGCGGAGGTTTCTGCTGTCTTTGGCATCTCATCGGTGGAGGCTTCTTCTGTCTTTGGCTTGTCATCAGCGGAGGCTTCTGCTGTCTTTGGCTTGTCATCAGCGGAGGCTTCTGCTGTCTTTGGCTTTTCATCAGCGGAGGCTTCTGCTGTCTTTGGCTTCTCATCAGCGGAGGCTTCTGCTGTCTTTGGCTTCTCATCCGTGGAGGCTTCTGCTGTCTTTGGCTTCTCATCCGTGGAGGCTTCTTCTGTCTTTGGCCTGTGATCAGCGGAGGCTTCTTCTGTCTTTGGCTTTTCATCACTGGAGGCTTCTGCTGTCTTTGGCTTCTCATCAGTGGAGATACCTGGACCTTTCTTTTAGGGGCAGTGCCCTCTGGAGTCATTTCAGGCAGGTCTGATCTCAGACCAGGATCCCTGTATCTTTTTAGCTTGGATGAGGATGTACCTTCTGGTTTTAGGCCAGGATACTTGTGCCTCGGAATTGGTGGCAATAAATGTATGTTGCTTCAAGGACAAACGCAGTCTGTTGGGGTCCTGGCACATTGTAAAGCGAGTACACTGGATTAAAATCAAGGTCTGCCAAGAATCCAGAATAGATTGTCTTCTACAGCTTCATGAAGTTTTTCTGGCAGGTTCCTGTTGTTGAACCCTTGAATCATTGTTTGTTTCTCTTGGTTAAATGGTAATTGCTGTTTTCTTCTTTTCTGCTTTGGTGATGCAAGCTGTAAGAATTGTGGAGGATCACACAGTAGCTTCTAATTTGGAATCTGTTGTTTGAATTCCAGGCTATAGCATTACCAATCCGGACACTCTGTTCAGAATTAAAAAGGAGGATGAGCCGTATGCGAAGAAGCTGACTGTTCCCAAGAGAGAAGACCTGAAAAAAGCCACCAAAGGTAAGTGTCTGTGCTGCCCGTACTGTATGCCACTGTTTCTAGTCACTCCGGAGCTTACATTGCACAGGTAAGAAGAGTCTGTGCTGCCCGTACTGTATGCCATTGTTTCTAGCCGCTCCGGAGCTTACACTGCACAGGTAGGAGTCTGTGCTGCCTGTACTGTATGCCACTGTTTCTAGTCACTCCGGAGCTTACACTGCACAGGTAAGTGTCTGTGCTGCCCGTACTGTATGCCACCGTTTCTAGTCACTCCGGAGCTTACACTGCACAGGTAAGTGTCTGTGCTGCCTGTACTGTATGCCACTGTTTCTAGTCACTCCGGAGCTTACACTGCACAGGTAAGTGTCTGTGCTGCCCGTACTGTATGCCACAGTTTCTAGCCACTCCGGAGCTTACACTGCACAGGTAAGTGTCTGTGCTGCCTGTACTGTATGCCACTGTTTCTAGTCACTCCGGAGCTTACACTGCACAGGTAAGTGTCTGTGCTGCCTGTACTGTATGCCACTGTTTCTAGTCACTCCGGAGCTTACACTGCACAGGTAAGAGTCTGTGCTGCCCGTACTGTATGCCACTGTTTATAGCCACTGTGGAACTTACACTGCACAGGTAGGAGTCTGTGCTGCCCGTACTGTATGCCACCGTTTCTACCCACTCCAGAGCTTACACTGCACAGGTAAGAGTCTGTGTGCCCGTACTGTATGCCACTGTTTCTAGCCTCTTTGGAGCTTACACTGCATAGGTAAGAGTCTGTGCTGCCCGTACTGTATGCCACTGTTTCTAGCCTCTTTGGAGCTTACACTGCAGAGGTAAGAGTCTGTGCTGCCTGTACTGTATGCCACTGTTTCTAGCCTCTTTGGAGCTAACACTGCATAGGTAAGAGTCTGTGTACCCGTACTGTATGCCACTGTTTCTAGCCTCTTTGGAGCTTACACTGCACAGGTAGGAGTCTGTGTACCCGTACTGTATGCCACCGTTTCTAGTCACTCCGGAGCTTACACTGCACAGGTAGGAGTCTGTGCTGCTCTTACTGTATGCCACTGTTTATAGCCACTGTGGAACTTACACTGCACAGGTAGGAGTCTGTGCTGCCTGTACTGTATGCCACCGTTTCTACCCACTCCAGAGCTTACACTGCACAGGTAGGAGTCTGTGCTGCTCTTACTGTATGCCACTGTTTATAGCCACTGTGGAACTTACACTGCACAGGTAGGAGTCTGTGCTGCCCGTACTGTATGCCACCGTTTCTACCCACTCCAGAGCTTACACTGCAGAGGTAAGAGTCTGTGTGCCCGTACTGTATGCCACTGTTTCTAGCCTCTTTGGAGCTTACACTGCATAGGTAAGAGTCTGTGCTGCCCGTACTGTAGGCCACTGTTTCTAGCCTCTTTGGAGCTTACACTGCATAGGTAAGAGTCTGTGCTGCCCGTACTGTAGGCCACTGTTTCTATCCGCTTCAGAGCTTAGACTGCAGAGCTAAGAGTCTGTGCGGCCCGTACTGTATGCCACTGTTTCTAGTCACTCCGGAGCTTAGACTGCAGAGCTAAGAGTCTGTGCGGCCCGTACTGTATGCCACTGTTTCTAGTCACTCCGGAGCTTACACTGCACAGGTAGGAGTCTGTGCTGACTGTACTGTATGCCACTGTTTATAGCCACTGTGGAACTTACACTGCACAGGTAGGAGTCTGTGCTGCCCGTACTGTAGGCCACTGTTTCTATCCGCTTCAGAGCTTAGACTGCAGAGCTAAGAGTCTGTGCGGCCCGTACTGTATGCCACTGTTTCTAGTCACTCCGGAGCTTACACTGCACAGGTAGGAGTCTGTGCTGCCTGTACTGTATGCCACTGTTTATAGCCACTATTGAACTTACACTGCACACAAGTCTGTGCTGCCCGTACTGTATGCCACTGTTTATAGCCACTATGGAACTTACACTGCACAGGTAGGAGTCTGTGCTGCCCGTACTGTATGCCACCGTTTCTACCCACTCCAGAGCTTACACTGCACAGGTAGGAGTCTGTGCTGCTCTTACTGTATGCCACTGTTTATAGCCACTATGGAACTTACACTGCACAGGTAGGAGTCTGTGCTGCCCGTACTGTATGCCACCGTTTCTACCCACTCCAGAGCTTACACTGCACAGGTAGGAGTCTGTGCTGCTCTTACTGTATGCCACTGTTTATAGCCACTATGGAACTTACACTGCACAGGTAGGAGTCTGTGCGGCCCGTACTGTATGCCACTGTTTCTAGTCACTCCAGAGCTTACACTGCACAGTAGGAGTCTGTGCTGCCTGTACTGTATGCCACTGTTTCTAGCCTCTTTGGAGCTTACACTGCACAGGTAAGAGTCTGTGCGGCCCGTACTGTATGTCACAGTTTCTAGCCGCTCCGGAGTTTACACTGTACAGGTTACACTCTGTGCTGCCTGTACTGTATGCCACCGTTTCTAGCTGCTCCGGAGCTTACACTGCACAGGGAAAGGGCTTGAATTTGCCAAGTCCAAGAATAATTCACTTAAAGGACTGAAGGCTCCCAAAATTATTATGGCCTAAATGTTCTTTCTTTACAAAAATAAATAAAAAAGACTAGAAAAATAAACTCCCCCACCAGGGCCCTGGAGGTGTTGTGTGCTGCGTCTAGAGATTTCTGGGAGAGTTTGTGCAAGTTTGTGGAGGTTTTGAGACTTCTCAGGTGAGAGGTGACTCGTCGGATGGAAAGAAGAAATTAAGCTCCTGCCTCTTTCAGAGACACCTCTGAGGCCAGTACGGGCTGCCTCGCCTTCTGCTGCCCCCAGGGTTATATCCGAAGTGTGTGGAGATCTCTACTGCTCTCACTTCTGGCAGCGTGTTAGATTAAGGGTAGAGTGCTTGAAATGCACACATCCACCCCCTCCAGCTCCTCTCGGTTGCCCTCCTCCTCGCCCTCCCCTCCTCTTCCTCCTTCCTGCCTCCTGCTCCCCTCCTCCCCCCACCCCCCACCCCCATGACCGGGGGTTTATAGCTTGTCTTAAAAGAGTAACCTCTCTCCCTCTCCACAGCCGGCTGTTCCGTTCCCAGCCCAGACATCCTGCTGAGGATTAAACATGAGGAGGTGCTGTTCGGCAAGGACTTGCGCGCTTATCACAAGCCTCCCAGCACCAGTGAGTATGGACAACGGCAAAAGCGTTCACAGGCGATGCACCGCACGACACGCCGCACCATGCGCCACACCATGTGCCACATCATGTGCCACACCATGCGATGCACCATACGTCGCACCATGCGCCGCAACATTCGTCGCACCATGCGCCGCAACATTCGTCACACGATGCGCCGCACCATTCGTCACACGATGCGCCTCAACATGCGCCGCACTATTCATTTCACTATGCGCCACACTATGCGATGCACCATGCGCCGCACCATGCGCCGCACCATTCGTCGCACCATGCGCCGCACCATTCGTCGCACGATGCGCCGCACGATGCGCCGCACCATGCACCTCACCATTCGTCTCACCATGCGCCGCACCATGCGCCGCACCATGCGCAGCACCATGCGCCGCACCATGCGATGCACCATGCGCCGCACCATGCACCTCACCATTCGTCTCACCATGCGCCGCACCATGCGCAGCACCATGCACCGCACCATGCGATGCACCATGCGCCGCACCATGCGCCGCACCATGCGATGCACCATGCGCCGCACCATGCGATGCGCCGCGCCAAGCGATGCACTATGCGTCGCACCATGTGCCACACCATTCGTCACACCATGCATCGCACCATGCGCCACACTGAGGCACAGAGGTAACACACCATGTGCAAGGAGAGCTGCTGATGAGGTCACTGAGGCAGGGCTAGTGACTCTGGCCAGCAGAGAGGTGAAGCAGTAGGTGCAAGGATAGCTGCTGAAGACTCACTATCCAATAACTACAGATCCCTATCCAGCAAAGGCCAAACACCCACAATCCAACAACTGGGACCCTTACCAGCGAAGACAAAACACCCACCATCCAACAACTAGGACCCCCTTACAGCGAACACCCACCATCCAACAACTGGGACACTTCCCAGCGAAGACAAAACACCCACCATCCAACAACTAGGACCCCCTTACAGCGAACACCCACCACCTAACAACTAGGACCCCCTTCCAGGAAAGCCAAAACACCCATTAACAACTGGTACCCTTACCAGCGAAAACAAACACTCACCATCCAACAAGAAGCACTCCCTTCCAGCAAAGACAAAACACCCACCACCCAACAACTTGAACCCCCTTCCAGCAAGCACAAAACACCCAACAACTAGGACTCCCTTCCAGTGAAGACAAACACCCAACAACTAAGTCCCCTTTCCAGCAAAGACAAAACACCTTCCATCCTTCAACTGCAGGCCCTCAAGACAAAACGCCCACCATCAAACATCTAGAACCCTTACCAGCGAAGACACATCACCCACCATCCAACAACTAAGACCCTTCCAGCAAAGACAAAACACCCACCACCCAACAACTAGGACCACGTTCAGCAAAGGCAAAACACCCACCACCCAAAATTTAGGACACCCTTACAGCAAAGACAAAACACCCACCACCCAACAACTAGGACCCCTTTCCAGCAAGGACAAAACACCTACCTCCTAACAACTAGGACCACGTTCAGCAAAGGCAAAACACCCACCACCCAAAAATTAGGACCCCCTTCCAGCAAAGGCAAAACACCCACCACCCAACAACTTGGACCCCTTTCCAGAAAAGACATAACACCCACCACCCAACAACTAGGACCCCCTTCCAGCAAAGCACAACACCCACCACCCAACAACTAGGACCACCTTCCAGCAAAGGTAAAACACCCACCACCCAACAATTAGGACCCCCTTCCAGCAAAGACAAAAACACCCACCACCCAACAACTCGGACCCCCTTCCAGCAAGGATGAAAACACCCTCCCTCCATCAACTAGGTCCCCCTTCCAGCGAAGGCAAACACCCACCACCGGACAACTAGACCCCCTTCCAGCAAAGACAAAACACCCACCACCCAACAACTAGGACCCCCTTTAGCAAAGACAAAACATCCACCTACCAACAACTAGGACCTCTTCCAGCAAAGACTCTCCTGCTAGTGATGTGGTGGTGATCTTGTGTCTGATTCTGGGTCACAGTTTATAAAGTCTCAGGTCAGTGGAATCCTGATGCCACTGTACGACCCAAGTGTGCTAGTCCTGTTTTTGTAAGGGTCAGTTGAACACTGACAAGGTTGCTTTTCGAACTTTTCTTCCTTCACAGGGCCACATCTCCATCTCATGAACTACTAGTTGTGGTCATGCTCTTGCAGTGACTGAGTAACCCACAGAACTTGAGGTACCCAGGGGGGTCACTTTTGCAATGATGACTGAGCTAGAACCTGGTCTTTTAGGGCTGGTACCAACTGCACTTCCAGTTGTTTCTTTAAAACCATTGGGACTAGAAAGATCAGTTAAATGAACCCAGAATCACAGTGAACCTCCTCCGTTTAGCGGAACCAGAGCACTAGGCAGATATTTGAAGGATATAGGCCTCCTTGTTCCCCTCTGGCTAGAGTAAGTGCTTTACAAGTACCCTATGCCGCCAGCACAGTAGTTGTTTTACAGGTACCCTATGCCGCCGGCATAGGTCCGCTGGGCTACAGTAGATGTTTTACAGGTACCCTATGTGCACAGCATGGAGCCTCGCAGGATACAGAAGGTGTTACAGGGACCTTAAGGATACAGAATGGGTGATGGATACTGCCTGCCACCTACTATGTCAGAAGGCACCGGGGCAGTTTTTTCCACTAATGGGATCTGCTCTTTCTCAGAGCACAAGGACTCTGCAGGCTTCCCAAATTTATTTTGAGTGTGCAGGAAGTGTGGCACCCACGCGAGGTTTGATTCCTGATCTGGTGTCTTCTGCTCCCCCCATTTACATTGAAATGGCCACAAACTTTCCCATTGACAAGCCGCTTTACTGATAAAACTATATAGTGTACAAACAATGTTTGGAAATAGTGTTTGAGGCATGTGAGCTGTAGATCACATGCTTTGCATACTACAATCTAGTGTTTGGTCTGGATGTTTGTAAGTTGTTTTTCTTCAAAGAAGTCTGTTCGAGGCATGTGAGCTGTAGATCACATGCTATGCATAGATCGCCATCTAGTGTTTGGCCCGGACGTTTGCACTTTGTTTTTGTTCGAAGGAGTCTTTTCCAGTCACCACGAGGTAGGTGACTCCTTTCGGTGATAGTGCGCATGGGCATCCACTCCATTGTTAAATTGTTTTTTTCCGCCATCGGGTTCGGACGTGAATTGCTGCGCTCCAGTTCGACATCGTTCTCGGGTTTCCCTCGGTGCGCAATCCCCTACCCTCGACGGTATTTTCTTGATCGTGTATTCCTGCCTTCGCGTATCGTATCTATTCGACAACTTCGATCGGAAAACCTCATGCAAGGCCTTTGGGCCTAGCCACATCGACCGAATTCGCAGTAGATGGAACGGACTCCATTCCAATTCTGCCCCGGGTGACACTCCAAGTACCCCCGCACCGATCTTCATGACGTGTGCAATTTGTGTTTATCGCCTGAACACAACGAGGACAACTGCGAAGCCTGCCGATCCTTCCGATCGGAAAAGACGCTCCGTGACGAGATGTATCAACACAAAGACTACAAGGACTCCGCTCCAGACCTTTACGGAGAAGAGGTTGACCAAGAGATCTTCGAAGCACATGGAGCTGAGGCAGAGGAGGAAGAACAAATTTACGTGTCCGAGGAAGACTCCGACATCGAGGAAGACATCACACCCGGTCAGCGTACCGTGAGTAAAGATACTCCTCTGCCCCAAAATGTACCCTTTAAAAAGGCTCCGGTCCTTCCTCCGCCTTCGGGCCAAGGTCGGCACCGAGATAAAGTTTTGAACGCCCCGCCTTCGAGCCAGGCACCAAAACAAGTAGCAAAGCCTTCCGGCTCGGGATCGAGTCGACCTTCTTCGGGGCCCGGACCCAAAACTTCGGCACCGAAAGATAAGCCAATGGATCCCTCCAACACTTCGGCACCGAACCACACTTTGGATCCGAAATCATCGGAGCCGAAATCCTCTGCGCCGAAATCCTCGGCTCCGAAATCATCAGCACCAAAATCTTCGACGCCGAAAATTCTGGCCCCAAAAGAAAAGACTGCTCCTCCTTCATCCAAGGAGCCTTGTTTGGAAGTTCTGCCTGCTAACACGGACCCCAAACAAAAGGAACTGGTTATTAACCCTAAGACAGGACACCTTTATGCAAAGCTGCCAGGGAAAAGAAAGCCAGAATTTGAGGAATCTTGCCATATCCCTCTAAAGAAAAAGAATATGGGAACTAATACTTCTCCTCCACCTCTTTCACCTTCCTCGCCTCCTCCACCTATTGATCCTAACCTTCTCATAACACCCCCACATTCCCCTCGGCCACAATCTCCAGATCAGAAGGATGATAGGGATGGGGATCTAGATGAAGACACACAGGGGATTTGCCACAAGATAATGCTCCAGACATCTGGGTCGATTATAACACTGATCCCAATAATGACAACGATCCAGATTTATACCCATCTAAGACCTTCTCCTCCAGATGATAATGTGGGGTTCATTGAGTTGCTTAATAGAGCTGCACAGTATCATGGAGTGCAACTCCATAAGGAGCCTCTTGAGGAAGATTTCCTATTTGAGACACTAAGTGCATCACAAAAGACGACACATACACTACCTATGCTCAAAGGTATGTTAAAGCATGCAGATGAGGTGTTCAAAGATCCAGTGCGAGCTAGGATACTCACACCTACAGTGGACAAAAAATACAAGGCGGCTCCTACAGACCCAATTTTTATTAGAGGTCAGGTTCCACTAGATTCGTTGGTGGTATCAAATGCTCGGAAACAAGCTAATTCTCAGTCAACAGGAGACGCTCCGCCTCCCGACACGGAGTCCAAATTAATAGATGCCTCAGGCAAGAGAGTAGCAGCACAAGCAGCCAATCATTGGCGCATAGCTAACACACAAACACTCTTGGCAAGATATGACAGAGCTCATTATGATGAGCTAGAGCAACTGATGCAATATCTGCCCGATGAACATAAATCCAAGGCTCATGACCTCATTCAGGAAGGGAAACTCATTTCTAATACATCAATCAGGTGTGCTCTAGACGCAGCAGACACTGCCTCACGTGCTATTAACACCAGCATTCTTCTCAGACGCCACGCATGGCTTAGGGTTTCAGGTTTTAAACCAGAGGTTCAAGCATCTATTTTAAATTCACCTTTTGATAAGGAGCATTTATTTGGTCCTGCAGTGGACACTTCATTAGAAAAACTGAAGAAGGACATGGAAGTAGCCAAATCTATGGGAGCGCTACAAACACCATCCAATCGTGGCTCATTTCCCCGCTCCTTTTACAGGGGAGGCTCAAAGTCCATGCCTACTGACGTGTCCTCTACCTCATATAGAGGCAATAGTCAATCACCCTCTACCAGAGGTTATTTTCAAGGCGGATTTCGTGGAAGTAATGGCAAAGGAAGAGGGAAAGGTAATACACCCCGTACTTCCCCAGCCACAAATAAGCAGTGACTTGTTTCTCCTTCCCCCCGATCATTCCACACCTGTCGGGACGTCTCACTCAATTTTTCCCAGTCTGGAATTCAATCACATCAGACAAATGGGTCTTACAAATGATCCAATCTGGTTACTGCCTGGAGCTTACAAGCAACCCTCCAAACATTCCACCACGAACTCGCAAACTATCTCCAGAACTTTTACACCTACTCAAACAAGAAGTCCAATCTCTTCTGGAAAAAGGAGCTATAGAACCCGTCCCACTACAATATCAGGAGACATGGGTGTACTCTCTTTATTTTCTAATTCCCAAAAAAGACGGTTCTCTGAGGCCTATATTAGACCTCAGAGAATTAAACCTATACATTCAATCAGATCACTTCCATATGGTCACTCTCCAACAGGTACTTCCTCTCTTACAACAAGGCGACTTTATGTCCACTTTGGACTTATAGGACGCGTGCTTCCATATTCCAATACATCCCGCTCATCGCAAATACCTCAGGTTTGTAATAGCAGGGCAACATTATCAATTCAAAGTACTCCAGTTCGGAGTAACTACTGCTCCCAGAGTATTCACCAAATGCCTGGCAGTAGTCACTGCACATCTGCCAAGACAACATATTCACGTCTTCCCATATTTAGACAACTGGCTCATCAAAGCCAGCACTCTCTCAAAGTGCCTACAGCACACTCAAACAACAGTACACTTACTGCACGACCTCGGATTTACAGTCAATCTGTTAAAGGCCCATCTTCAACCCTCCAATACACAAACGTATTTGGGGGCCACTGTAGATACACAAAAAGCTCTAGCCTGTCCCAATCCAGCCAGAATTTACAATATTCAGGCTCTCATTTCCAAATTTCAACCCAATCACTCATTACCAGCTTGGGTATTCATGCAACCACTAGGAATGATGACATCTTGCATCATCATAGTTCCTTATGCAAGACTTCAAATGCGTCCCCTTCAAGAATGTTTAGCACTTCAATGGAATCAGTCTCAGGGTCTTTTGACAGATCTAGTGTTGGTGGACTGCCACACTCATCGCTCTCTGCAGTGGTGGAATCCACAGAACCTTTCAAAAGGGCGGCCTTTCATCGACCCAATTCCACAGATAGTGCTAACAGCAGACGCATCGCTCACTGGTTGGGGAGCTCATCTCCAAACTCACACAATTCAAGGATTGTGGAATCAAAAGGAAAAGCATCTCCACATAAATCATCTGGAGCTGCTAGCAGTCTTCCTAGCGCTCAAAGCCTTCCAAACTCACCTTGTAGGCAAAGCTGTCCTGATACGCACAGACAACATGACCGCAATGTATTACATACAGAAACAGGGAGGGACACACTCTCTCCAACTATCACACCTTGCACAGGACATTTGGAGATGGGCCATTCATCACAAGATTTATCTCCTAGCGGAACACCTCCCAGGAGTGAACAATCAAATCGCAGATCTCCTCAGCAGACAGAGGCAACAGATCCACGAATGGGAACTTCACCCTCAAGTTCTTCTCCCCTTCTTTCAGATGTGGGCCTTTCCAGACATAGATCTGTTCGCCACACACCAAAACGCAAAATGCCCAAACTTTGCCTCCAGGTATCCACGCCCATTATCCAAAGGCAATGCTCTATGGATGAACTGTTCAGGAATATTTGCTTTCGCTTTTCCGCCTCTCCCACTCATTCCACTGGTGGTTCGGAAGCTCAGGCAAACATCCCTCACACTAATCCTGGTAGCTCCCACTTGGGCTCGCCAGCCTTGGTTCACTACCCTCTTAGAACTCTCAGTAGTTCCTCATCAGAAGTTACATCTCACATCCAGTCTCCTCACGCAGAGCCGTGGAGAGATAAGACATCCAGATCACAAACCTCTCAACCTTGCGATATGGCACCTGAAATCATAGAGTTTGGTTATCTGAATCTTCCGAGATGAACAAAAATGGAAACTAGAGCAAGAGACCTTACTCTACTCGCCAAGGGCCAAGAGGAACTCTTAAGAAGGAGTACGCCCTCCTGTGTAATAACACTTAACCACTATAAGTACTCCTCCAGAATGTAAACCGTGTCCACGATTTACTTCAGGAAAACCCTGTTACATCAGTCATGGGGAATCCCTATGTGAAGCTGTGGGCGATAACCCACTGTGAAGTGGGAAAGGAACTCAATCCTTTTGATTTAATTACCCTCACACACCCTAGTGGTGTCCTGCTTCATCATCGGGACACCCTGACGCCTACAAGTCAGGGTGGGCTCGACCATATTTCAGGGAGCGCTTAGTGATACGATTGGTCAGGGGGAGATAAAGATTAAAAATCCTCGGACAGATCCCAGTTTCCCTTTATTCTTGGATCTGTACGGGATATTAAAAAAGGAATTAGTAGGGTCAATCAGGGTATTATGGTCCTAAGACCCTAGTGCCAACATGTTTCAGTCCATTTATGCCCCGATAAGGTGCTGGACTTTCTTCAGGGCAAAGGAAATTCCTCCCTGGACCAAAAAGTAAAGAAATACGGGATTTTCCCTATACTATTATTAAAAAGGGCAGGTAGCTGCTCCTTTTCCCGACACGCTTATTTTTAGAATGTCAGATGCTCCATCCCAATTTGAGAGGAGGCGTGTCTCACGGGAGACCACACTCGGATAGGGGTAGGTCTGTAGTCATACAGGCATCAAGAGTCCTGCCCCGCCGAACAACCTAATAGCTGTGGGTCCCCAGGCTTTTCGCCTGTCGCCTGTCGATGGAGCATCTGACATTCTAAAAATAAGCGTGTCGGGAAAAGGAGCAGCTACCTCTGGTAGTCATGGTGGGGCACTAGAGTACCTCTACTCCTCTGTTGGTCATGGTGGGGCGCTAGAGTACCAAGGGGTCCAATACCTCTTCTCCTCTGGTGGTCATGGTGGGGCGCTAGAGTACCAAGGGGTCCAATACCTCTATTCCTCTGTTGGGCATGGTGGGGCGCTAGAGTACCATGGGGTCCAATACCTCTACTCCTCTGTTGGTCATGGTGGGGCGCTAGAGTACCAAGGGGTCCAATACCTCTACTCCTCTGTTGGGCATGGTGGGTCGCTAGAGTACCGAGGGGTCCAATACCTCTACTGGTCATGGTGGGGCGCTAGAGTACCAAGGGGTCCAATACCTCTACTCCTCTGGTGGTCATGGTGGGGCGCTAGAGTACCAAGGGGTCCAATACCTCTACTCCTCTGGTGGTCATGGTGGGGCGCTAGAGTGCCAACGGGTCCAATACCTCTACTCCTCTGGTGGTCATGGTGGGGCGCTAGAGTGCCAACGGGTCCAATACCTCTACTCCTCTGGTGGTCTTGGTGGGGCGCTAGAGTGCCAACGGGTCCAATACCTCTACTCCTCTGGTGGTCTTGGTGGGTCGCTAGAGTACCAATGAGGTCCAATACCTCTACTCCTCTGGTGGTCTTGGTGGGTCGCTAGAGTACCAATGGGGTCCAATACCTCTACTCCTCTGGTGGTCATGGTGGGGCGCTAGAGTAGCAAGGGGTCCAATACCTCTACTCCTCTGGTGGTTATGGTGGTGCGCTAGAGTACCAAGGGGTCCAATACCTCTACTCCTCTGGTGGTGTTGGAAAGTAGGATCTGTTTTCATGGTTACCCCCACTTTTTGCTTGGCATCAGTCTGTTTATGACCTAGTCTGACTGGGATCCTGCTAATCAGGACTCCAGTCACTGTGCTTTCTCCCTAAATTGACATTGGTAAGTACTTTGGTACATTCACAATTGGCTACTGGTGTACCCTTGTAAGTCCCTAGTATATGGTACTGAGGTACCCAGGGCATAGGCACACCAAGGATCTCCCATGGGCTGCAGCATGTATTGTGCCACCCATGAGAGTCCGCTTAAACTGTGACTACAGGCCTGCCATTGCAGCCTGTGTGAGTTTGTGCTTGCACCTCTCACGACAGATATAAGTTTCTGTATAGCGGATGTCACTGCACTTAAAACCTATACGTCACCCCTATAGCAGGCTCTTCAGTCCTGAAGGCAGGGTGCTTGGTTATGAGTGTGTGGGTGCATGTGCAGGACACCCCTACAAAACCCCAAAGTCAATTCTCCAGGCTTTGTAAGTGTGGTCAGCCATTTTATACATATAGTGGACATCAAGTCATTACGAGATGTCTAACTATATAGTGGCTGCACGAAACCGGTCATGTTTGGTATCAAACATGTTGGAATCCTACTCTAACACCGATTTCAGTGTTGGACGTACGATCCCATGTTCTGGGGGGCTCCCTTGTGGTACCCCCTCTGTATTTCCGGTACCAGCCTTTCAGGGTCTAACAGCAAGCTAGTTCTGCTGCTGACCACAGACCTGATTCTGCCCTCCTGCTGCTGAGCCAAGCTCGAGCAGGGGAAGGTAGAACAATAGGTTTCCTGTCACAGGGAGGTGTGACCACCTCCCAGACAGGACTTAGTATATTTGGATGGGGTGGGGGCGCTTGCCAGCACCACCAGACTGCTTTGAAGGGCACATTTGGTGCCCTCCTTGCATACTCCAGTTTGAGCCAGTTCAGGGAGCCCTTGGCTCGCGTTCTGGCACAAAACTGGACAAAGGACATGGGAGTATCTTCCCCTCTGTCCAGCCCTTCCTCTGGGAGGGACCCCTGAATAGTTCCAACCCTTTCCCTAGGGTACTTAAGGGCATACCTGTGGGTGAATTTTCAGATTCATTGTGGGACGAGATTCAAGCCTGAAACCATGTCACTCTTCAACCGCCTGGGCACCTGGATTTCGCCTGGAAAAGAAACTGCATTAAAAAAGACTCCTGCTGCTCCTGGTCTCGCTGTTCTGCAAGTCTTCTTCGTCTTCTGTGCCTGTGCTGCTTCCAGGATCTTCACAAGACTTGTGGGCATCAAGAAACCCCAAAGTAATTTCCCTTGGAATAACGGAGTCACTTCCTTGCAACTTTTATTTATTTTTTATTTATTTGGGGATTTTTATATAGCACTGACATACTGACATGACCCAAGGGATATCAGAGCTCTTTACAGCAACATTAACGACAGATGCCATAAACAGTCACAGTACACTAATAACATAGATTCTCGATAGTTATCAGTCAATATCTGGCAGTGAAAGTTCAGTTTCGGGAGCTAGACTATTGACAATCCGAGTAAAGAAATTTGATTGAGGAGTTGAGCATTGGATCTATGAGTAAGCTTTGCGGGAGTGGTAACCGTAACTAGTTGGAGATTTCAAGGTGGAACTGAGCAGCTATTATCCAGAGGGATAGAGATGTTGGTTGAGGAGAAATTCTTTTAGCTGTCTCTTGAAGCTCGTGAAGAAGAGGTTAGTTCTGAAATGAATTGGGAGAGAGTTTCAGATTTTGGGGGCGTTGCCTGAGAGAGAGCAGGGGGCTTTTTGTTTGTCTTTTTGGGAGGATGAGATGGAGCGTGTTGGAGCTACTTGGGTTTCTCGATTGTTCTGCTTCAGTGAGTTTGGCTGCGAGACAATCTGGTTTGCCAGTGAGTAGGGCTTTACAGGTGAGACAGGCAGTTTTGAAACTGTAACGTGCTTCGATAAGTAGTCACTTTAGGTTTTGCAGCGTAGGGTGATGTGGTTATGTTTCTTGGCTCCTGTGACCATTCTTGCTGCTGCGTTTAGGGTGGCTCTCATAGGGGCTACGTGTGTTTTAGCTGCTCCAGTGAGTGTGGCATTTCCATAGTCAAGTCTGGACAGAACTAGAGCTTGTGTTGCGGTTTTTAGGTCATTTGGAGGTAGGAAGGGCTTGATTTTGCTTAGGAGTTTTAAGCTGTAGAAAGCACCCTTTGCAGTGGATCTTATGTGAGAGCTCATGTTTAGTCTTGGGTCCAGAGAGATCGCCAGAGATTTGGCATGAATCAGCTAGAGTAACCTTGCAGTTTAGGGAGTCCAGGTTATTTATCTATTCTTGAATCTGTGGAGGGTGGTTTTGATTGGAGAAGACAAGAATTTAGTTTTTTACTTGCTTAAGTTTGAGGTGGTTGTTTGATAGCCAGTTTTGCACTTTTTAAGATTGTGGAGTTAAGTCGGTGAATGTCGTTCAGAGAGGATATTTCTAGGTAGAGCTGGGTGTCGTCGGCATAGAGGTGATAGGAGATATTTGCTTGTATTGGAATGGTAGTGAGGGGTTCCATGTAAATGTTGAAGAGTGTGGGAGAAAGGACTGAGCCTTGCGGGACATCTCTGGTTATGGGTGAGATATCGGACATCGATTTGTTGATTTTTATTAGTTGGAATCAGTTATGCAAAAATGAGGAGAACCATTTCAGAGCAGTGCCATCTGCTCCGATACGTGTTTGTAGAGCATCCAAAAGTAACTTGTGATCTACCATGTCAAAAGCCGCCGATAGGTCTGAGAGGACGAGCAGGCAGCATCTGTTCGAGTCTAGGGAATTATGAATGTCATCTGTTATATTCAGTGTAGCTGTTTTAGTGCTGCATCCCTTACTGAAACCTGACTGGTGTGTGTCGAGTAGGTTGTTTGAGTCCAGGTGTTGGTTGAGTTGGGAGTGAACACATTTCTTGAGGATTTTTGCTAGGAAAGGAAGGTTGGTAATAGGTCTAACATTCTTGGGATCGTTCGGGTCTGCATCAGGTTTTTTAAGCAGGGGGGGTGACTTGGCCATGTTTAAGGCAGTCCGGTAGCAGCCCATTGTTCAAAGAGCTGTAAATGATCTTGGTCCATAAGGGGGTTAAGGTGAGGTTTAGGCTCTTAGCCAGGGAAGCAGGGAGTGGGTCTGCGTGGGGAGGGGGGGGCAGGGGGGGGTTGGATGTGGCAATCACCATGGGGTGTACCGGGCTAAGACGCTGCTACATTGCTCCTTTTGCAAAGATGAGCAGAAGACCGGGATTGGTGGATTATTACGATTCACCCCCCCCGCAGGGGAGACCTACACTAAAAAAAAAAAAATAACAATGGGCTCCAACTTTTCTACCCTCTGGGTACACACGTTTCTGAGACAGTGACAGGAAGGTTTTGGTGCATGCTGTGATATCTGAGAAGTTTGTCATACAAACATCACAACAGTGTATCATTTAATATTGCAGGACTTTATGTATGCAAGGCGATATGTACTTCTCGGGTGGCTAGCCCTCTATGTTCGGTCATTTCCCAGCAATGCAATATTCTATTCTTGGGCTCAGTTCTTTTAATGTATTCAAATGTATCCTAGCCTGCCACTAATTAGTGCCATAAGGTAAAGGCTCCGATGTGGCACACGCATAAGCACTGACAACACTAGTAAATGTGCAATTACATTTTGGTTGCTTCTTTCTATGTTTGCACTGCCCTAGAAATGATACAATTTCACCTATCCTGGATTAGGTTCTTATGTCGACCGCAGCCTATTTATTGTATTAAGAACATTATTCTTTCCCTGAGATGCTTTGGCACGAGTACCAGAATATGGCCCCATTTCACTTTATTTTGCGCCTGCGATCCTTTTCATGTTAATCTGCTGCGGCTTCTGCATGACTGATGATTGACTGACTACTGGGTTTATTTCATGTCTTCAGGCCTCCAAGAACTTTTATCTGGAAATGATTGCTGCCCACAAGGTAAATGTTACATATTTTAAATTATTTCATTTTCAATTTAAATCCACAAAAGCTGTGGACCAACCTGTGTTTTCTTAACATAAAGATGTGTAATGATCTGCATGAAGTAGACAAGGCAGCTTTTCTCTTGCCAGGCTCTACAATTAGTATCAAGTGTAGTTTTTTCACTCACCCTCTGTTAGCCTGCTCACTCACTGCTTCTTTCTCACCATGTTCTTATCCTTCCTTTCATTCCGCTTACTCCCTCCCTTACGCTCCACTTTCTATATTTCTCTTACTCCCCACTTGGTATATCTACCTCTCACCTCACTTGTCTTTCTTTCACCGTGCTCGCTTGCTAACTTCCCCGTATCTAGAGTAACTCTCCTTCACCCCACGCGCTCACGCCCTATCTTTCTGCTCCACCTCGCTCTGGAGCTCCCTTAGCTCCTGCTTGGCCTCCTCATTTTACCTTTCTCCCGCTACCACTTACTTGATTGTTTCCATTATCATTCCTAATCGCCTCTGCAGGCTTCTCACTCGCTCCATTTGTATCTCAATATTTTCCTTGCTTTCAATCTCATTCCCTATCCCTTTGATCATTCCTATTATATCTAGCTCTTTCCCTTCCCCCTTGCTCTCACTTTTCCACTTACTCATACTTTCATCTCCTTGCTCACTCTCGCCCCTCCTTGCTAGTTCCCTCCCCCTCCTCGCTCCCACCCTTCCCCTCCTCGCTCCCACCCTTCCCCTCCTCGCTCCCACCCTTCCCCTCCTCGCTCCCACCCTTCCCCTCCTTGCTCCCTCCCCTACTTGCTGCTACCCTCCCCTTCTTACTCCCACCCTCCCCCTCCTTGTTCGCTCCATCCCCCTCCTTGTTCGCTCCATCCCCCTCCTTGTTCGCTCCATCCCCCTCCTTGCTCGCTCCATCCCCCTCCTTGCTCGCTCCATCCCCCTCCTTGCTCGCTCCATCCCCCTCCTTGCTCGCTCCATCCCCCTCCTTGTTTGCTCCATCCCCCTCCTTGCCCGCTCCATCCCCCTCCTTGCTCGCTCCATCCCCCTCCTTGCTCGCTCCATCCCCCTCCTTGCTCGCTCCATCCCCCTCCTTGCTCGCTCCATCCCCCTCCTTGCTCGCTCCATCCCCCTCCTTGCTCGCTCCATCCCCCTCCTTGCTCGCTCCATCCCCCTCCTTGCTCTCCCCCTCCCCTCCTTGCTCTTCCCCCTCCCCTCCTTGCTCCCCCACTTGCTCCCCCACCCCTCCTTGCTCTCTTCCTCCTTGCTCTCTCCCTCCCCTCCTTGTTCTCTCCCTCCCTCCTTGTTCTCTCCCCCTCCTTGTTCTCCCCTTCCCTCCTTGCTCCCACCCTACCCCTCCTTGCTCCTGCCCCCTCCTTCCTCCCACCCTTCCCTTACCGTCCATGCTCTCACCGTGCCCTCCTTGCTCCCTCCCTCACCTCCTTTCTCGCTCCCTCCCCCCTACTTGCTCGCTCCCTCCCCCTACTTGCTCGCTCCCTCCCCCTACTTGCTCGCTCCCTCCCCCTACTTGCTCGCTCCCTCCCCCTACTTGCTCGCTCCCTTCCCCTCCTTGCTCGCACCCTTCCCCTCCTCCCTCGCTTCCTTCCCCTCCTCCCTCGCTTCCTTCCCCTCCTCCCTCGCTTCCTTCCCCTCCTCGCTCGCTTCCTTCCCCTCCTTGCTCGCTTCCTTCCCCTCCTTGCTCACTCCTTACCCCTCCTTGCTCACTCCTTACCCCTCCTTGCTCACTCCTTACCCCTCCTTGCTCGCTCCTTACCCCTCCTTGCTCGCACCCTACCCCTCCTTGCTCGCACCCTACCCCTCCTTGCTCGCACCCTACCCCTCCTTGCTCTCCCCTTACCCCTCCTTGCTCTCCCCTTACCCCTCCTTGCTCGCCCCTTGCTCACTTCCTCCCCCTCTTTGCTCGCACCCTCCCCCTTGCTCTGTTCCTTCCCCTCCCTGCTCCTCCTTGCTCGCTCCCTGCTCGCTCCCTGCTCGCTCCCTGCTCCTCCTTGCTCGCTCCCTGCTCCTCCTTGCTCGCTCCCTGCTCCTCCTTGCTCGCTCCCTGCTCCTCCTTGCTCGCTCCCTGCTCCTCCTTGCTCGCTCCCTGCTCCTCCTTGCTCGCTCCCTGCTCCTCCTTGCTCGCTCCCTGCTCCTTCTTGCTCGCTCCCTGCTCCTTCTTGCTCGCTCCCTGCTCCTTTTGCTCGCTCCCTGCTCCTTTTGCTCGCTCCCTGCTCCTTTTGCTCGCTCCCTGCTCCTTTTCGCTCGCTCCCTTACCCTTTTCGCTCCCTTACCCTCCTTGCTCGCTCCCTTACCCTCCTTGCTCGCTCCCTTACCCTCCTTGCTCGCTCCCTTACCCTCCTTGCTCGCTCCCTTCCCCTCCTTGCTCCCTTCCCCTCCTTGCTCGCTCCCCCTCCTTGCTCTCTCCCCGCCGCCTTGCTCTCCCTCCCCCTCCTTGTGCTGTCCCTCCCCCTCCTTGTGCTGTCCCTCCCCCTCCTTGTGCTGTCCCTCCCCCTCCTTGTGCTCTCCCTCCCCCTCCTTGTGCTCTCCCTCCCCCTCCTTGTGCTCTCCCTCCCCCTCCTTGCGCTCTCCCTCCCCCTCCTTGCGCTCTCCCTCCCCCTCCTTGCGCTCTCCCTCCCCCTCATGGCTCTCTCCCTCCCCCTCATGGCTCTCTCCCTCCCCCTCCTTGCTCGCTCCCTTCCCCTCCCTGCACCCTCCTTTCCCTTCCTTGCTCTCGTCTTCCCCCTCCATGCCGTCACCCTTCCCTCCTTGCTCCCTCCCCCCTCATTGCGGCAAACCCTCCTTGCTGTCACCCTTCCCCCTTGCTCCCTTGCTTCCCCCCCTTCCTTCTCCTCCTTCCTCTTTCCCTCCCTGCTCCCACCCTTCCTTGCTCTCCCTCTCCTGGCTCGCTCCCTGCCCCTCCTTGCTCGCTCCCATACCCCCTCCTTGCTCGCTCCCATACCCCCTCCTTGCTCGCTCCCATACCCCCTCCTTGCTCGCTCCCATACCCCCTCCTTGCTCGCTCCCTCCCCCTCCTTGCTCGCTCCCTCCCTCTTTGCACGTTCCCTCCCTCTCCTTGCTCGCTCCCTCCCCCTCCTTGCTCGCTCCCTCCCCCTCCTTGCTCGCTCGCTCCCCCTCCTTGCTCTATCCCTTCCCCTCTTTGCTCGCTCACTTCCCTTGCTCCCTTCCCCTCCCTCCTTCCCCTCCCTCCTTCCCCTCCCTGCTCCCTCCCACCCTTCCCTCCTTATTCCGTCCCTGCCCCTCCTTGCTCGCTCCCTGCCCCTCCTTGCTCGCTCCCTGCCCCTCCTTGCTCGCTCCCTGCCCCTCCTTGCTCGCTCCCTGCCCCTCCTTGCTCGCTCCCTGCCCCTCCTTGCTCGCTCCCTCCCCGCCCCTCCTTGCTCACTCCCTCCCCTTGCTCCCTTCCTGCTCCCTCCCTCCCCTCCTTGCTCTTCCTCTTCCCATCCCCCTCCTTGCTCTTCCTCTTCCCCTCCCCCTCCTTGCTCTTCCTCTTCCCCTCCCCCTCCTTGCTCTTCCCTTCCCCCGCCTTGCTCTTCCCTTCCCCCTCCTTGCTCTTCCCTTCCCCCTCCTTGCTCTTCCCCTCCCCCTCCTTGCTCCCCCAACACCTCCTTGTTTCCACCCTCCCCCTCTTTGCTTGCTCTCTCCCCCTCTTTGCTTGCTCCCTCCCCCTCTTTGCTTGCTCCCTCCCCCTCTTTGCTTGCTCCCTCCCCCTCTTTGCTCGCTCCCTCCCCCTCTTTGCTCGCTCCCTCCCCCTCTTTGCTCGCTCCCTCCCCCTCTTTGCTCGCTCCCTCCCCCTCTTTGCTCGCTCCCTCCCCCTCTTTGCTCGCTCCCTCCCCCTCTTTGCTCGCTCCCTCCCACTCTTTGCTCGCTCCCTCCCACTCTTTGCTCGCTCTCGCTCACTTCCCCTCCTTGCTCTCACTTCCCCTCCTTGCTCTCACTTCCCCTCCTTGCTCTCACTTCCCCTCCTTGCTCCTGCCCCCATTACTTCCTCCCACCCGTCACTTCTTTGCTCTCACCCTTCCCCTCCGTCCTCTCCCCCTCCCCTTCTTGCTTGCTCTCTTCCCCTTCCTCCCCCTCCTTGCTCTCTTCCTCCCCCTCCTTGCTCTCTTCCTCCCCCTCTTCTCACCCTCCCCTCCTTGCTCCCTCCCCTCCTTGCTCCAACCCCTCCTTGATGTTACCCTTCCCCTCCTTCCCTTTTCCTCCCTGCTTCCTCCCCTTCTATGCTCGCTTCCTCACCCTTCTATGCTCGCTTCCTCACCCTTCTATGCTCGCTTCCTCCCTGCCCCTCCATGCTTGCTCCCTGCCCCTCCATGCTTGCTCCCTGCCCCTCCATGCTTGCTCCCTGCCCCTCCATGCTTGCTCCCTGCCCCTCCATGCTCGCTCACTGCCCCTCCATGCTCGCTCACTGCTCCTCCTTGCTCTCTCCCTCCCTCCCCTTCCTTGCTCGCTACCTCCCCTTGCTCCCTTCCCCTCCCTGCTCGCTCTCTCCCCCTCCCTGCTCGCTCTCTCCCCCTCCCTGCTCGCTCTCTCTCTCCCCCTCCCTGCTAGCTCTCCTCCTCCTTGCTCGCTCTCTCCTCCTCCTTGCTCGCTCTCTCCTCCTCCTTGCTCGCTCTCTCCTCCTCCTTGCTCGCTCTCTCCTCCTCCTTGCTCGCTCTCTCCTCCTCGCTCTCTCCTCCTCGCTCTCTCCTCCTCCTTGCTCGCTCCTCCTCCTTGCTCACTCTCTCCCCCTTTGCTCGCTCTCTCCCCCTTTGCTCGCTCTCTCCCCCTCTTTGCTCGCTCTCTCCCCCTCTTTGCTCGCTCTCTCCCCCTCTTTGCTCGCTCTCTCCCCCTCTTTGCTCGCTCTCTCCCCCTCTTTGCTCGCTCTCTCTCCCTCTTTGCTCGCTCTCTCCCCTCTTTGCTCGCTCTCTCCCCCTCTTTGCTCGCTCTCTCCCCCTCTTTGCTCGCTCACTCCCCCTCTTTGCTCGCTTCCTCCTTGCTCGCTCCCTTCCTCTCCTTGCTCGCTCCCTTCCCCTCCTTGCTCGCTCCCTTCCCCTCCTTGCTCCCTCCCTTCCCCTCCTTGCTCCCTCCCTTCCCCTCCTTGCTCACTCCCTTCTCCTCCTTGCTCACTCCCTGCCCTCCTTACTCCCTTCCCCTTCTTTCTTCCTCTTTAGCCTCCTTGCTCTACCCCCTTCCCCTCCTTGCTTCCCTACCCCTCCTTGCTCTCCCCTAGTCGTCCTTGCTGGCTCCTTGCTCACTTCCTCCCCCTCTTTGCTCTCACCCTCCCTCTTGCTCCCTCCCCCTCATTGCTCCAATCCCTACTTGCTCTCACCCTTCCCCCTTGCTCTGTTCCTTCCCCTCCTTCCTCACTTTCCCTCCCTGCTCCCCCTTGCTCGCTCCCTGCTCCCCCTTGCTCGCTCCCTGCACCCCCTTGCTCGCTCCCTGCTCCCCCTTGCTCGCTCCCTGCTCCCCCTTGCTCGCTCCCTGCTCCCCCTTGCTCGCTCCCTGCTCCCCCTTGCTCGCTCCCTGCTCCCCCTTGCCCGCTCCCTTCCCCTCTTTGCTCGCTCCGTCCCCTTCCTTGCTCTCACTCTTCCCCTCCTTGCTCTCACCCTCCCTGCTCTCACCCTCTCCCTCCTTGCTCTCCCCTCCCTCCTTGCTCTCCCCTCCCTCCTTGCTCCTACCCTCCCTCCTTGCTCCTACCCTCCCTCCTTGCTCCTACCCTCCCTGTCCTTGCTCCCACCCTACCCCTCCTTGCTCCTGCCCCCTCCTTCCTCCCACCCATCCCTTCCTTGCTCTCATCCTGCCCCCCTCCTTGCTCCCTCCCTCACCTCCTTGCTCCCTCCCTTCCCCTCCTTGCTTGCTCCCTCCCCCTCCTTGCTTGCTCCCTCCCCCTCCTTGCTTGCTCCCTCCCCCTCCTTGCTTGCTCCCTCCCCCTCCTTGCTCCCTACCTCACCTCCTTGCTCCCTCCCTCACCTCCTTGCTCCCTCCCTTCCCCTCCTTGCTCCCTCCCCCTCCTTTCTCCCTCCCTTGCCTCTTTGCTCTCCCCCTCCACTCCTTGACCTTTTCCCCCACCCCTCCTTGCTCTCACCCTCTCCCTCCTTTCTCTCCTCTCCCTCCTTGCTCCTACCGTCCCTGTCCTTGCTCCCACCATACCCCTCCTTGCTCCTGCCCCCCTCCTTCCTCCTACCCGTCCCTTCCTTACCCTTCCCCCTCCTTCCTCCCTCCTTCACCTCCTTGCTCGCACTCTTCCCCTCCGTCTTCTCCCCCTCCCCTTCTTGCTCGATCTTTACCCCTCCTTGCTCTCTTCCTCCCCCTCCTTGCTCTCTTCCTCCCCCTCCTTGCTCTCTTCCTCCCCCTCCTTGCTCTCTTCCTCTTCCTCCCCCTCCTTGCTCTCACCCTCCCCCCTACTTGCTCTCACCCTCTCCTCCTTGCTCCCTCCCCCTCATTGCTCCAACCCCTCCTTGCTCTTACCTTTCCCCTTGCTCCCTTCCTCCCTCCCTTCCCTTACCCTCCTTGCTCTCCCACCACTTGCTTTCTTCCTCCCTCTCCTTGCTTTCCCCCTCCCCTCCTTGCTCTCACCCTCCCCTCCTTGCTCCCTCCCCCTCATTCGTCCTTCCCCTTCCTCCCTCCCTTCTCCTCCTTCCTCCCTCCCTTCTCCTATTTCCTTTACCCTCCCTGCTCCCTCCCCCTCCTTGCTCCCTCCCCCTCCTTGCTCCCTCCCCCTCCTTGCTCCCTCCCCCTCCTTGCTCGCTCCCTCCCCCTCCTTGCTCGCTCCCTCCCCCTCCTTACTCGCTCCCTCCCCCTCCTTGCGCGCTCCCTCCCCCTCCTTGCTCGCTCCCTCCCCCTCCTTGCTCGCTCCCTCCCCCTCCTTGCTCGCTCCCTCCCTGCTCGCTCCCTGCTCCCCCTTGCTCGCTCCCTGCTCCCCCTTGCTCGCTCCCTGCTCCCCCTTGCTCGCTCCCTGCTCCCCCTTGCTCGCTCCCTGCTCCCCCTTGCTCACTCCCCTCCTTGCTCGCTCCCTTCCCCTCCTTGCTCACTCCCTCCTCCTGGCTCGCTCCCTCCTCCTCCTGGCTCGCTCCCTCCTCCTCCGTGCTCTCTCTCTCCCTTTCATTGCTCGCTCCCTCACCTTGCTCCCTTCACTTCCCTGCTCTCTCCCTTCCCCTGCTTGCTCCGACCGTCACCCACTTTGCTCCCTCCCTTCCCCTCCTTGCTTGTCCCCTCCCCGCTTCCTCCTTCACTCCTTGCTCCCGCCTTACTCCCATCCTACCCTCCTTGCTCCCATCCTACCCTCCTTGCTCCCATCCTACCCTCCTTGCTCCCATCCTACCCTCCTTGCTCTCATCCTACCCTCCTTGCTCTCATCCTACCCTCCTTGCTCCCCCCCTCCCCCTCCTTGCTCCCAACCTCCCCCTCCTTGCTCCCAACCTCCCCCTCCTTGCTCCCAACCTCCACCTCCTGGTTCCAACCCTCGCCCTACTTGCTCCCACCCTCCCTCTCCTTGCTCCCACCCTACCTCTCCTTGCTCCCACCCTACCTCTCCTTGCTCCCTCACTTCCCCTCCTTGCTCCCCCCACCCACCTTACTCCCTTCCCCTCCTTGCTCACTCCCTTCCCCTCCTTGCTCGCTCCCTTCCCCTCCTTGCTCGCTCCCTTCCCCTCCTTGCTCGCTCCCTTCCCCTCCTTGCTCGCTCCCTTCCTTGCTCGCTCCCTCCCTTCCTCTCCTTGCTCGCTCCCTCCCTTCCTCTCCTTGCTCGCTCCCTCCCTTCCTCTCCTTGCTCGCTCCCTCCCTTCCTCTCCTTGCTCGCTCCCTCCCTTCCTCTCCTTGCTCCCTCCCTTCCTCTCCTTGCTCCCTCCCTTCCTCTCCTTGCTCGCTCCCTTCCTCTCCTTGCTCGCTCCCTTCCTCTCCTTGCTCGCTCCCTTCCTCTCCTTGCTCGCTCCCTCTCCTGCCCTCCTTGCTCGCTCCCTCTCCTGCCCTCCTTGCTCGCTCCCTCTCCTGCCCACCTTGATCGCTCCCTCTCCTACCCTCCTTGCTCGCTCCCTCTCCTGCCCTCCTTGCTCCCTTCCCCATCTACTTGCTCGCTCCCCTCCCCTCCTTGCTCTCTTCCTTCCCCCTCCTTGGTCCCTCTCTTCCCCTCCTTGCTCGCCCCTCCCTCTCCTTCCCCCTTCTTTGTTCGCTCCCTCCTTGTTCCATCCCTTCCCCTACTTGCTCCCAGCCACTCCCTCCCTGCTCGCTCCCTCCTCCTCATTGCTCGCTCCCTTCCTTTGCTCCCATCCTTGCTCCCTCCCTCCCCCCTTCCTCTCCTTGCTCTCTTCCCCTACTTGCTCCCTCCCTTCCCTGCTCTCACCCTTCCCTCCTTGCTCCCTCCCTTCCCCTCCTTGCTCCCTCCCTTCCCCTCCTTGCTCCTTCCCTTCCCCTCCTTGCTTGCTTCCTGCCCCTCTGCGCTCGCTCCCTCTCCCTCCTTGCTCGCTTCCTCCAGTTCTTTGCTCTCAACCTCCCCTCCTTGCTCCCTTCTTTCCCCTCGTTGCTCGCCCCCTCCTCCTCGCTCGTCCCTCCCTCTCCGTGCTTGTCCCTCCTTGCTTGCCTCTTCCTTGCTCGCTCCCTCCCCCCTCGTGCCCTCCCTCCTCGCGCCCTCCCCTCCTTGCTCTCTCCCTTCCCCTCCTTGCTCTCTCCCTCTCCCTCCCCCTCCTTGCTCCCTCACTCCCTTCCCTGCTCTCTCCCTCCTCCCTCCCTTCGCTGCTCCCTCCCTTCCATTCCTTGCTCTCTTCCTCCCGCTCCTTGCTCCCTCTCTCCATCCCTTCCCCTCCTTGCTCCCTCTGTTCCCCTCCTTGCTCCCACTCTCCCCATCCTCTCTCCCTTCTCCTCCATGCATGCTCCCTTCTCCATGCTCGCTCCCTTCTCCTCCATGCTCACTCCCTCCCTTTCCATGCTCGCTCATTTCCCCTCATTTCTCGCTCCCTTCCCATGCTCCCTCCCGTCCTCTCCTTGCTCCCTCCCTCCCTTCCTTGCTCGCTCGCTCCCTCCCCCTCCTTGCTCCCTCCCTTCCCCACTGAAGGAGCCGGGTTCCACGTTCTAGATGTACTCAGGAACCCCTTGCCGATGTCTCTTTTTGTCTACTTGAAAGTGTAGAGGGGAGAAAAAATCATTAGCCAATTACGAACTATCGTTCCAATGAACGATGACTCAGAAGAATCACAGACTCTGATCTGTAGTTTAGTTAGTTTATTACAAAGCCAAGAACAATTGGGCATACAAACACCTGAAAACAAGGGTGTAGAAATACATTGGAACTAATACAAAGCCAAACCTACGGGTGAAATTAGGTCGGTGCAGCATGCACAGAATAACTGATTCCAAAATCAGGACACAGAAGATAACGGCACCGATGTCAATAGTTCCCTTAATTGGAAGATCGTAGGTAAAAGCATTTAATCTGTCCCCATACTACTACTAACGTGACATCCCTACTTAGAATTCCCCAGGCAAGTTCTGTAAAGGTGTCAGCAAGTGAAGGCTTCCTAAGAAGTCCATTCTCTTTGAATGGGTCAGGTAGCATAAAGCTACAGAGCTCGTTCTAAGATGCTCCCTTTCTCATGGCAAGTCAGAAGTCCTCTGACTCTGTCCCTAGCCTGAATAGATGGACCTGTGCAAAGACGTCCCACAATTCTACATAACATCACCCCATCCATGTAAGGAACCTCCTCGTAGGTAACTTTCCGTGCAGCAGCGATGCTCCCAGGCCTTGGCTCGATGACCTTGATTCCCAGGCTCTTCTCCGGTGAGAAAGAACACTGTCCCACATTATCAGCATCGCTGTTCAATGTATCTTCTCTTTCCTAAGCCTAACTCCTAAAACAAAGACATTATTCTAACTAACAAGGATGAATTTCTTCCACCTGCAACAGAAACGTGAGAAAGACAAATTCTGCATACAGATGAATTTCAGTAGCAAATCTTAACTAGAGAGTCTCGGGGAGCAATACATTTTAGGCTTCAGAATTCGGCCAACATAAGAAATGACACGTATTTTCATAGAGCACGCGTATGAAGGAACATTATTACGGAGCATGTCCACTAGCATTTTACATAAGCACACTAATTGTGAATGTTTTTGCTATCCACACATGTGAGCGCTACACGTTAACATTATCATCTAACCACATGTAATTTCACATTGTTTCTCCACGTTTACATTGAAATATATCTAACGCTCCACTTTTCACGTCATTACATTACACGATCTGGGGCGTGGCCTGGCCCACGACCAAGATGGCTGTCCGGCTGTGAAGCTCTGGAGCCGCCATGATACACTTGCAGCATTCCAGCACTTCCATCGGCCTCCTGGAAGCACCCGCTGCCGGCGGAGATGCCACTGATGCGGCGGTGTGAACCTTGGGGACCGGCTGGGCTCGGTAGGCGGGCTTCTGCCACCTGCTTCGCTTGAGGCTTGACGCGCCCCTCAAGGCCCCGAGACGACAGGGGTCTCGGGTGAGCCTGAGGGCGGGGCTCCGAGCGTGCGAGGCTGCTGCGCGGCAAGATTCGAGTCCCGTGGTGCCTGAAGTGGGCCTGGGTGGGACTGGACCATAGCTGCTGATGTGGAACGCAGAGCACAGAGGGATGAGGCGAATTGACAGCGGGTCGCGGCGGTGAGTGCCTGCCTCCATAAAGGGTGTTGCCCCCCTGCTGCGCACTGAACAGTGCAGGCGCGTAAAAACAACGGGTGGCAGCGATACGCTGAGATGCCTACACTGGATGCTTTGACGGACACCGAGAGGTGAGCGCCCTTGCCCCCCCCCCTTCCCGGGTGGGGAGAATGCGGACCACTGTGGCGAACACCAGAAGGGGGCACATAATGGAAGCAACATGGTGGTGAATACTGGACTGCTTTCAAGCAACTAGCGCTTCCAGGCGCAGTGCTCTGCTAAATCATGCTGGCTGCCTCATCTGAAAAATAGTGCTACATACCAGTGGGTTTGAATAAATAGACCTCTGCTGAGGAGACCAACGTTCGAGCTCCGAAAACTGCTGTCGATACTGCCGCAACACACACTACTCCCTTTTTTCTGCAATACGGAGCGCTGCCCCGACCCACGATGGGGTGCACAGATCCCAAACAGCGCCAGCTTTCTTTTGATGCAGCTAAGACCCCCGACGCGATGAAACGGAGGGTCCCCTGGTAGCAACGGCCCCCCATTGGATGTAACTGCAGCCATAATGGCAGAGTTGTGGCTGGATTTAAGTCCATTGATGCACGACTAGACACACTTACATCCCGACTGGAAGATATGCACGGCTGCATCGAGCAGCAAGGGACCCTCATAGATGCAGCGGAACAGCAAATTACTGACTTGGAGGATGCTCAGCCCACTACTAGTAAGAGGTTGGAGAGAGCTGAATGGCTCCTCAAAATGGTTGCCTCCAAGGCAGAAGATTTGGAGGCTTGATCGCACCGGAATAATATACACATAGCTGGGGTGACTGAATCCACAAATACTTGTCCCATGGCAAGGTACGTCGAGAAGGTACTGGTGGAGTTATTCGGCAGGGAAGCGTTTTCCTCGACATTTGCGGTGGAAAGGGCCCACAGGACGCTTGGCCCACACCCGGCGCCTGGCACACTTCCAAGATTGATTATCGCTAATTTCCTCAGTTACCATTATCGCGGTGTGACACTTAGAGCTGCTCGAGAAAAGGGGACTGTTGCATATCAAGGCATGAATCTGGGATTCTTCCCGGTCTTTACCCTGATAGTACAAGAGGCACGTCTTCAATGTGTGGACATTAAACGTACACTACAGAAGGCGAACGTAGCTATGCCATGTTGTATCTGGCGCTGCTGGGTATTCAGGTAAACGGTAAGGTGCAGATCTTTGACGCACCTGAGGAAGCCACCAATTTCTGGACGCAAAATTGAACTAAGCTGGATCCTCGAATGAGTGGCGAAGAGGCAGCGGTGTCCCAGTCTGAGTCAGCGGGCTCATAAACTCTCCCGGGGCTACTAACCCATACAAGGAATGACTTGCGAACCCCGGTCTATTGAGGACCATTGGTGGCCTGAAACTTGACGCTCTGGTGGCGGTGGGTGGTAGGTTTGGACTCACCCAATTAACGCTGAGTCTATATGGCTGCACTGAACCATTTCAAACACATGGACCTTATTGGCGGGCTCCCAGGAATGTTGTCTACCTCTAGGAGATTTCCTATAGTTTTATTTAGAGGATTCTTTTTGGGGTAATGGGGGGGATTCACTGGATGCTGGTTTTTCTTTGTCCGATGTGGGTGGGGGGTTTGGACCTTTTTCTCTTTAGATGTTACGTGTTCACAGGTTGTTATCCACAGGGCACAGACACTGTTACTGAACAGACATGAACATACTACACATTCGCCAATACATACACACATTACGCTATCGCATGAATGCCCCCACCAGCCATGAGTCACGGGGTGTTACTGCTGAAGTGCCTTACATGGAACGTCAGAGGTCTTTCTAGCCTGCGGAAGGGGCGGCAAGTATTGTCCTACTTGGCCAGACATGCCATTCAGGTAGCTTTTTTGCAGGAAACTCACTATGCCCCAATCTCCACAAATCGCTTTGCAGCTCCATAGGGGGACAGTCGATTCTTTGCTAGCTATAGCACCTACTCTTGAGGAGTGTGCATTTTGGTCCATAAGTTAATCCCTTTCAGAGTCTGGGAGGTGGTTTCAGATGATGATGGTCAGTACCTCCTGGTTGCGGGCATGATGGGAAGTGACCCGCTCCTACTTATAAACGTGTACGCCCCAAATGTAAACTCTTCTGAGTTTTTCCCTGGCATAGCTGCACATATTCAATAAAACGTAGAAGGTAGTGATGGTTTAACAGGATTGCACATCAGTCAAGAACAATAAATTAATTAGATTTCTCAACAAATGCCAAAAGTGTTGGTGCCCCTCAAGGTAACCGTATAAAGACACCCCACTACCACAGATGTCACCCTACAGGAGTTACTAAGAGCTCCCGTGCAAAGCTTTAAACAAACCACTTTACCTCGGCACTCTTCAAATATTTCACAGTTGTCATATAATATGACACAATTATAATTCAGCAAATAATGTGATTACTCACAGGAAACCAATCCATAAAATTAGTCCGCTGCACAAAAAACCTTTAATATCAAAAGATGACATTAAATACAAATTTACACAACCAATAACCAGGGTGTAGTCCAATACACAAACATATATTTGTTAACAAAAAATTCTATTATCATTTAATAAATCCACGGAGGTCAAGATCATATGGCCTCTCTGTTGGAAATGATGGATAACAGCCGACACGTGTTTCGTTACATAGTAACTTCTTCAAGGCTTAGCGTATGAAAGATTGTAGATCCAAGTAGCTTTGAATTTTTGTTAAAGGACTAATATCCTATTCTGTTGTAACATTGAAAGTTTTGAAAACCCTGTAAAGAGTCCCCAGAAAAGGGAGTATTCCCCAATGGCAGAATTCGTTCAAGCAGGTAAATTTCCTAGCAGAGATACATACTCTATATAGTAATGTGCTAGTATCCCACTTTTAATATGATGAAAAATGAAAAGGAGGCGCAGTTGCGTTCATCTAATAGTCTCGCATTCAATAAAATAGAAGGCTGTGATAAGCCTCTATGGAAACGGCGCGCGGACCGTATTTCGGCGTCGTATCCCCATTTTATTGAATGCGAGACTATTAGATGAACGCAACTGCGCCTCCTTTTCATTTTTCATCATATTAAAAGTGGGATACTAGCACATTACTATATAGAGTATGTATCTCTGCTAGAAATTTACCTGCTTGAGCGAATTCTACCATTGGGGAATACTCCTTTTCTGGGGACTCTTTACAGGGTTTTCAAAACTTTCAATGTTACAACAGAATAGGATATTAGTCCTTTAACAAAAATTCAAAGCTACTTGGATCTACAATCTTTCATACGCTAAGCCTTGAAGAAGTTACTATGTAACGAAACACGTGTCGGCTGTTATCCATCATTTCCAACAGAGAGGCCATATGATCTTGACCTCCGTGGATTTATTAAATGATAATAGAATTTTTGTTAACAAATATATGTTTGTGTATTGGACTACACCCTGGTTATTGGTTGTGTAAATTTGTATGTAATGTCATCTTTTGATATTAAATGTTTTTGTGCAGCGGACTAATTTTATGGATTGGTTTCCTGTGAGTAATCACATTATTTGCTGAATTATAATTGTCATATTATATGACAACTGTGAAATATTTGAAGAGTGCCGAGGTAAAGTGGTTTGTTTATAGCTGCACATATTACCCGACTAGAAATTGCCAACATACTGATGGGGGAGACTTCAATCTAACACTTGACCCCTCAATGGATACGACGGGTACAGGACAGATCACTAAACCTCATGCAGTACAGACACTCACCTCTCTATTGCAGTCATTTCTTCTTAAGGATTCCTGGAGGGCTCGGAACCCCACGATCCGGGACTATTCATTTTACTCGGCCCCACACATCTCTCGGTCTCGTATAGACCATTGGTATCTCTCTCCCCGCCTCCTGCTGACTGTCACCATGGTCGACCATCACCCTCGCACATTATCAGATCATTCACCTGTGATCCTAGCATTGAACATTCACAGTGTTACACGTCCCCACGTTTCCTGGCGCTTTCCATCTGAGGCGCTGCTTGATGAGGTGTTTCGTGGTGAGGTCAGGGAGGCTATAACGTAGTATTTCCATATAAACACTGGAACGGTGAAGCGGCAGGCTACCCTTTGGGAGGCTTTTAAAGTGTATATTAGGGGAGTGTGTGTTGCCTAGCAGGCAGGGGTGCTACGCACCATTCGCAGGGAACTTGAGGCAGTAGAGTAGAGACTCCTGGAAATTGATGGGTGTACGCAAACTAGTGGCTCCCCCCCACCGCACATGAGCGAATGACGCTCCTGGCGGAATTTCAAGAATTGGCTGCCTGCGAGCGGCCAGGTCGGGCACTGGCCAGGCTACTCCGTCCTCAATATCAATTCTCCTATATTACGCACCTTGAGCTTGATGATGAAACATCGCTTCCACATAGAGGGAGTATATTGCCTACGTCTTTCTCTCCTACTATACCTGCTTGTATACCTTGCGTGATCCCCCGGCCGGGGACACACTTGCGGAGTACCTCGCTGAGGTGGCAATGGTTTGGATTGATGAGGGGCAACGCCAGTTTCTAGCGGCGCCCATTGACGCGGACGAAATCGCGAAGGCTATAGACGAGCTGGCTGGTACCTGAACCCCCAGCACTGACGGGCGCTTTCTATAAAACCTACAAGACTCTATTGGTTCCCTGACTATTGGAGAGGCTTTGGAGGAGTGGTCTCTTCCCCCCCACCATGCGGGAAGCAATAATCACACTCTTATTTAAACCCAATAAGCTTCCTCACTGTTACGCATCTTATAGGCCCTTATTACTAAACCAAGACTGCAAAATTTTGGCTAAGGTCCTGGCCACTTGATTATCCCTACTGGTGGATAAGATTTTTTTGCCCATTCCAGGCTGGATTTGTTCCAGGCCATTCCACGTCGGTTAATCTGCGTGCAGTATTTGCAGTTATTAACCAGCTAGATCCTACACTTACGGCTGCAGCAATTTTATTAGACGCTGAAAGAGCGTTTGACTCTCTGGAATGGACCTTTCTGCATGCCACATTGGAGAAGCCAGCTAGAATTCCCAGCTTTTGCAATCTAGTTAGCCTGCTCTATACCAGCCCAGTAGCCTGACTCCGGGTGAACGGTGAACTCGCCGAGCAGTTCCAGCTTACGCACGGCACTCTGCAGGGATACCCATTATCGCCCCTGCTATTGTAGGAAGCTGGCTCTGTATATACTATATCCAAGTGGGGTATAGTGTGCACAGAGTCCAGTGGAACCCCAAAGGTAGGCAGAGGTAAAGGTAGATAGAACCTCACTCTCTATTTGTGGTAGTGTGGTCGAGCAGTAAGGCAGTATCAGAGGACAGTGTTAAGCATTTGTTGTACACACTCAGTCAGCAAATGATTTCACACACTCATAGACTGAACTTCAGACCAATTGGTTTTGTATAAAAATATTCTTTTAGTTATTTTATTTTCTAGAACCAAGCAAGCCTGGCACAGGTAAGTTGATAAATACTTTGCAGTAAATATAGTTTGAAATGCAATTGTAAATGTACTTTGAAATGGTTACAGTTTGAATTACTGGTAATGCAATACTGTGAAATGCTGTACATATACTGTGTATCGACTTTGCAATGAAACTTACAGGTAAGTTGCTTTTACGTTACTTTTGAGATTACTTTTGAGATTACTTTTTCTACTCAGTGTGATATGCCTAGATATCACACTGGGACATTTCCTAGAGAAAAGGTAAGTAAAGTCAGTTTTGCACAATTGTTATTTTTCAGGTTTCCATACAAATCAACTCCACACTTAGAACATTTTTCAGAGAAAAACAGTCAATGGATTCCTATGGAGAGAAATGAAGTTAACGGTTACCAGGTAAGTAATCGGTCTTTGGAGTTGAGCTTCTGGAGTTAGAACAAGGGTTCCCCCAGGGTCGAGGATGCACTCTCGTTACACCCTCAGCGGCACTAGGGCGGCCGGGTGCAGAGTGCTGAGGCCCAATGTTATCCAATGGGGGCTATGGGGCCTCCGGTTGGTGGCTGCTGGCAAGCAGGCCACTGGGTTGTGGGAGCAAAGCTCCTGGACTTTAGATCAGGGCAAATGGGGAAACAAATTAGCACCAAAGGTGCAACCTCAGCGGCACTAGGGCGTCCGGGTGCAGGGTGCTGTTTCAACGTCGGGCGCCCTGTTGGTTTTAATGGGGAACCTCCGGTTTGCAAAGGCACTGCAGGCTCGGGGACGAAGGTCTTCTGGGTGCGACCACCACTTTGAGAGGTAAGTTGGGAAGTTGGGGGTTGGTTAGGCACCGTCGGTTTGGGCACACAAGGCCGTGGGGCGTCGGGTGCAGGGGTGCCTTTTGGGGTCAGATCTTCTTACCAGCTCTTGGTCGCGGTTAGGGGGGCCTTCTGGATTTAGGCTGCAGGCGTCGGCTGGAGGCTTGAGGCAGGTCAGGGGTCGCCGGATCTCGGGTCAGGATCACCAGGGAGACCTCCTCGTGGTGTTTGCCCACTCGAGCTTGGACCGTGGACGGCGGGTGCAGAGTGGGGCGGATTTGCGGTATCCGGCCGGAGCCAGAAGTTGCAGGTGAACAAATCCGGTATTCACGGAAGACAAAGTCTTTGTGCTTGAAGGCAGGCAGGTCCTCCGGGGTTTTCTAGGTTGCTGGCTGCAGGACACACCGGGATTTCGCAGGATCAGGTTCGAGGTGGAGACAGGCCGGTAGGGCTGGGGCCAAGTCAGTGGGCGTCTTCCTCCTGTTAGCTTCGGCACGTCTGTTCGGTCCTTTTTCTTCTTTTCTTGTTGTAGGTTCTTGTCTGAGGAAGCAAGGTTCAGGGGTGCCCCTAAATACTAGATTTAGGGGCGTTACAGGTAGGTAAAAATCAGGGACCAATGGGTCCCTTTCTTGGGGTGGGTACACCCCCTATTATGCCACCCTCCAGTGGGAGGGGGGCAGGAGCCTGTACCTGGTTGGCGGAGTCCCCCCATCTTCGAAATGGCGTGGACTGAGAGTTGTGCTTCACCTCTCTTCCCCCACCTGAGGGGTGGAGTTGGCAGAGGTGGGCACACCTCTCTTCCTCACTTGTTTTTCCTGCCGGTTCTCCCACCCAAAGTGGGGGTCAGAATCAGTGCGGACCAGTTGCTGAAAGCAGCAAGTGGCCTGGGGAAGCTCACAAAGGCGGCAAGCCTTTGAAGCTTCCCCTTCGTGAACCCTGCCCATCCTGGGGGAGGAGGCTTGGCACCTCGTCCCAGGATGTGCATTGTTTCAGGCCCCAGAGAGCAGCAGGCTCTCGACCCAGGGGTCCAGAAACATGTCTGGTGGTGGCAGCTGAAAGCAGCCACTCAGCCTGGACACTAGAGGTGGGTTGGTTTTCAGGGGGCATCTCTAAGATGCCCTCTGTGTGCATTTTTCATTAAATCCCACACTGGCATCAGTGTGGGTTTAATGTGCTGAGAAGTTTGATACCAAACTTCTCCGGTTTCAGTGTAGCCATTATGGTGCTGTGCAGTTCGTAATGACAAACTTCCAGCACCATATACTCTTAATGGCAGCACTGCACTTACAATGTCTAAGAATGGACTTAGACACTGCAGGGGTACAGGGCTCATGCACCTGTACCCTCACCACTGGTATAGTGCACCCAGCTAGAGGGGTGACTGATCTATGCTAGGGCAGTGGGTTGTAGGCATGGCACCCAGGGATGTGTGCCATGTCGACTCTTCACTTTGTTCTGCACCAAAACACGCAGCCTGCAAAGGCAGTGTGTGAGTGTAGTGGTACAGGACCTCAAAGGGTGGCACAATAAGTGCTGCAGCCCTTAGAGGCCTTCCCTGGTCACAGTGCCCTTCCCTGGTCACAGTGCCCTGGGTACCTGTGGTACCATTTACCAGGGACTGACCTGTGGCCAGAGATGCCAATTGGGTTTAGGCTTCAATGCAGTTTTAGGGAAAGAACATAGGCCCTGGGTGCCTGATTAGCAGGAGCCCAGGGCACACTCAGTCAAAGTACATCAGCAATTCCACAAAAAGTGGGGGCAACCATGCAGAAAGAGGGCACTTTCTCGCAGCTATTTATCATCGCTATGGACCAACGGTTAAGGCTTGGGACCGTGACTTGATCTACTGTAACACCACCAGTGACACATATGCCTCATTGCAGCCAATTGCCTCACGTCCAAGAAACATATGGCATCCATTGAGGGATTTACTTATTGACACATCCTGAGAGGATTGAATGAAAAACATATATAACTATGCCCCGTAACGCTTTCTGTATACCCCCTTACACAAATGGTGGGGATCAATCGACACCTCCCGCAGACGAGACTATAAGTCGGTATAACGGGTGAGGGGATGCGCGCCCCGGCATACTGAATCTCTGTCATCAGCTTATACACACGAAATGGTCGCTGCTGGGTTTGAACCTTCCCTCCTTGGTCTACCCTTTCTGTTTGCCTCTGAACACGTAGGTGTAAATGTGTTGTATGGACAATCTGAAACAGTATGTTTTGGATGAATGCTATGTAAAAACGAGAATACTGATATGTCATTTGTTAAATGCCCTGAACTAATTCTTTCTCTCTTTCCGCTCTTCTTATTTTTTCTAATCTTTATCTTCACTACTTGCTGATCTAGTGTTTGTGCACTGTTGTGAAAATTTCAATAAATAAAATAAAAAATAAAAAAAATTACATTATACGATCTAATGACCCAATATTAGCACAATAAAAGATTATATGCGGGCGCAAACTACTCAGGATTATAATGCACCTCTACAACTGACAGAGCAAAATATGTGCTCTATCAGTTCCCCTCTCTGACGACTTGTCATCACACTCACTTTATACTCCCTGCAGAAAGAACCGACCCAAACAGAAGTCGTAGCAGTCTTCCCTGTTGAAATTTCTCTAGATTCTTGAGATTCTCATAGTGACTGTCCTGCAGTCTCTCCAGTGTGCTCTCTCGCTGTCTAAGAGAACTCTCAACCTGTCTGGATCTATGCCATTTGAAAGCTTTTACTGTTCCCATCAGAAGAATGACACAAACCACAACTATTACTATTGGTTTAAAGATATAACCAAGAATTCCCTTTCCAAGATTCGCAAACCAACTTTCAACCTTTCCAAATCCTTTGCCAATCTTGCGCCAGACTCCTTCTGTTGCCAAATCATGTATCTTATGATGTATCTCAGTGATGTTACTTATATACTTTCTCAGATCCTTACTATGGTCTGGGATATAAGTACAGCACTGTTGAACCCTCAGCATTTTATTGACTCAGCCCTCTTTTGCTAATAACACGTCTAAAGTAAGATGGTTTTGCATCACCATAGCCCTTATCAAGACCATCTCTACATCCACAAGCAGTAATGACTGAGCTGTATTGACTGACAACTTATCCACTATGGTTGACAACTTCCTAATCTTAACATCATTTAAAACCACTCCCAAACTTGGTATCAGTGCTCCAAATACATCTCCTACAATCTCTCCTGCACTTGCACCACGTCTCTCTCTATGCGGTTGCTTCCCTTCCAAACTCTTCAAATCCTCAACATGGTATATCTTAGGAAACACAACAGCTACATAACATGTGCCATACCAATTCAATGGCAATCGGACATACGCATTTTTCCTGCATACAAAATACACATTTGGCACCACTTGTACCGCTTCTTGTAAGAACTTCTTTGCAGTGGCTTCAATTGTGATAATGTGGTCACACACACTCTGTCCCACAAAGATCTTGTCATAGTATGTTGCAAAGCTTTCCTCGCTGTTATTGGACCATAACATCCCTTAGCCTTGTGTGCTAACTCTTCCTTGGTCCATTCGAACTTTCCCTTTCTAATGTTAAGTTTAACTACTAATGATCTATGTCTATCCTCTACTTGATCTACAAACTTCTTCTCTATGTCAGGCAACAAGCATATCAAATTATGTCTATGTGAATAAGCCGTGTCTAATGTGACAGTAGGTATGAAATACTTTCCTATTCTCTCTTCTTGCTTGTAATAGTCCTACTTATTCAGATGCTTGTAAGTTGGAATCTCTGAAAGCACCACATCATAATTTGAGAAATTGTACTCGTAATGTTCCTTACCATAAAACATGCTAAGCAACAAACTACAAGTTATACCATACGTCGGAGGCAAATGGTGGTACCTAATACCCTCCTAAATAGACGCAGGTAACTGCATGCACGCACGGCAATCTCTCACATCCATTGTATTCTCGTATTCATACAACAGCTTAAGCATTCAACGTAAAATCACCATTAGACAAATCTACATGCAACAAGCGACTAGTCTGTTCAATAATAGCACTGTCAGCTGCTAATGTACCCTCTCTTGTACTAGAAGTGGTAGGTGTGGATGTCCTATGTACTCTCACCCCATCAACTTCTGCTTCGTGTGAACCTATAACGGACATAGTAATGACTACTGCTATAACTATAATAACTCCTACTATAAGTGTGCCTATTACACATTTTGTTCTACGGTTCGAATTTCCAGACTCCATTTTCAAATGAGTTCGGATTGTGACTGCAAGAGGATCAATGCAAAGTCTCTTTCTCTGCCTCTCACTGTTGCACAACGAAGTTCATACGCAGTCTCTCAGAGTCTTGGAAATAGCATCTCCCAGTTCGTTGCACTTTTATTTACACAGTTTAAAGACTTTTTTAGCCCTCTTTCTTCTTCTACAGAAAATCCCTAATTTTATTCTTCTTCCACTCGTGCCTAGGTTACCTTCTTTTAAGCAAAGGTTTTTATTTACAAATTCACAGTTCAGTTCACATCCTTTATGAGATCAGATCTGATGTCCTCAATGACACGCTGTAAAAGTTCAATACGGAATGCTGCAATCTCCTGAGCTGGTGGCTTATACTCAAAGGTTGGAAACGTGAGATCTTTCAGAATCAAGCTCCGCAAGCCACTCAGTCTCGGAGGATCTGGCACAGTCAGTGTCAAAACACCATTAGCTTCTACTCCAGGGACCAACAGTTCAATTTCAATTATCAGCACTGACATTCTGGCCTCACTCGTCCGGACCTCACTGTTCCCGGCATCTGTAACCAGATGAGTCCACTCCAGGGCAGCGTATCTCCTGCACGGTACTCTCACTCTCCTGGATCGCCTCAAGCTCCCCTGTGCTTGTTCTGTGTCACTTTGCTCTGATTCCGACGTTTCAGATACGGGAGCAAGATCTCTTTCTGGTGCAAGTCTCAAATCCTGCCTCCTTTGTCTCACAGGCCACGATTCTCCTGCGCCCTCCAGCTCTCCTTCGCAGCACTCTACCACCTTCCACAGCAGTCTCTTCAGCTGAGTCTGACTCTATACCACTCGCAATGTTACCAACTCCCTCAGAGTCTGTACCTGTGCCTTGTGTAGCGTGACCCCCCCTCAGCTCGACCTGGTGGGTAACCAGCCTGTTCAGGAACCCCCACAGCTTGGCTTGCCCTCTCCAGTGGCCTTGCAACCACGCCTGGATTTTCTTCTGGGAGAGGAGCTGTTTCTTCCGAGGGTCCTGAAACTCTGCGGGTATGGGAGACTTGAATCCAGTTAGGCAAGCCTCCGCACTTCACAGCAGTGTTCCTCACTAAAATCACCTGATACGGACATCGCCAATGTGCATCAAGGCAGTTCTTCCTCATGTGTTTCCGGACCAGGAACCAGTCCCCCAGACACAGGTCGTGGCAGAGATCATTCGAGGTCCGTGCAGTCGCCGCTTCAACCTGGTGAGACACAGAATGGACTACGTTAGCCAGTCCCTTGCAATAATCAAGGATCAAATCATCGGTGATGTTTATCAACTCTGTAGATGGCACTGCAGGCAAGCGCATCACCCTCCCCAACAAAATTTCATGCAGGGATTGTCCAGTTCTCCTATTTGGAATGCTACGCAAACTCATCAGCACCAAGGGCAATGCATCAGGCCAGTTCAGAGACGTCGAAGAGCACACTTTCACCATTCTCATTTTTAGAGTTCCATTAATTTGCTCCACAATGCCTGACGCCTCCGGCCTGTAGCTACAATGCAATCTCTGATCAACCTGCAAGGCAGTACACAACAGCTTCATGATCTCACTATAGAAGTGAGTTCGTCTATCCGACTCCAGTGAAGTTGGAAATCCGAAGCGCGGAATCAACTCTCTAAGTAACAACTTGGCTACTGTAAGGCTATCACACCTTCTAGTCGGGTATCCCTCCACCCATTGTGAAAAGACGCACACCACAACATACACAGAGACTACAGGTCCAATGGCGACTGGTACCGTAAGGGCTTCTGGTAACCGTATAGCAGTGTTGTCTCCACTTGACTCTGCACCTCCAAACACTGGCATCCCTGTCCCTTCTGCTCCTGCCGAAATCTTTCCCACTACCCCTACACTAGGGCCTGTCTGTGGTGTTAACATTCCATGCTCGCTGCATTTGCCTATTCTCGCCTTCCTTCCTCTGAATGTGGGTTGTATGGTGAAGGACTCTCTGCTAATAACCTGTCTAACAAGCTGTCATCAGTGTCACTCCCATCATTCCCATCTCCATTACTACTCCAAGCGTCTCCCTCCTTCACCAACAGTGGATACAATCTCTCTCCCTCAATGGTGTCTACTCTTCTCCTCTTCAACTGTGCATCCCATTGCGCATCCTGGTATGCTTTCATTGCCCTTCTCGTCTTCCCCTGATATCTTTCTCTGTTCTTTGCCTGAGCTGCTCGCATCCAAGCATCCAATGCCTCAAACTGTGTTGATCTAGGTGGAGGTCGCAATAAAGAAATCACTCCCCTCAACTGACATAATACCTCCAATTGAAATGAACCATAAGGTGGAAAAGCCAAATCTCCCTCTTTTTTCAGGGGTCTTATGCCAATTTTGAAGCCAAACTATAGTATGGAATCCTACGTTCGTTGACATGTAGTGCGCTGGGGTATCCTCGGGTGATGTTTCCTCACCCACTTGAGAGTCCTCACTCCCTTATATCCCCTGCAGAGATCACGTAATACCTTAAAACACCGCATGATCAAACCTAATTTTCTTTTCAACTGACAAGATTTCCTCACTTTAACTTCCTGATCACCAACCAATCCCAGCGCGGCGTTACACCAACTGACCTCTCCCAGCGCGGCACCCCTTAATATCACCCTTTCCTCCTCACAGTGGTTCACCCTTCTTCACAATCTCACCATACCCATTTGCTCTCGCAATCAACAAAACAAGTAATTGTCTGTCTTTCTAAAAGATCAATAGGATTCAATCACTCAAGAACACCCACACACAGCGACCCTCGACCTGCGCTGGTCACTTGAATCGATATAGTCCACCTCTGCGCACAATGCTTTCCACACGATCCTAACAAATACACTCACACCAAGTTCCCTGTCTCAGGCGGGTTGTGGATAGTGCTTCACGACTTCCCAACAAACCAATGGGCAGATAATTACAACAAATCAGTGTTTTCTACACCACAAATATAGTCCGGGATCTTAGGCTTCTCTTGAGCCCGATGAACAAAACAAAACTCTTGAACCGCGTCCAGTCCAAAAAACACATTCACTCGACTTTCATCCCAACTCTGCAAGACATCACACAATCAACATACTCCCGCAATCTAAATCATGACGCATCCCTATTGATACTCACTCCTCCGTTCACCGCTGTTCTCGCCACACCATCAATCTGTCGATCTCCTCCAAAGTCCGTCGTTCTCCGCCCTCGATCATTGGGGCCTATTTTGGGGCTCTATGGGTCTAAATCTTATCTAGAATTTTCTAGATTCTCCCCTCACTTTAAGAGGCAACCATCCTCTGCTACCAACTGTAGGAGCCGGGTTCCACGTTCCATATTTACTCAAGAGCCCCTGGCCGATGTCTCTTTTTGTATGCTTGAAAGTGTAGAGGGGAGGAAACATCATTAGCCAATTACGCACTACCGTTCCAATGAACCATGACTCCGAAGAGTCACAGACTCTGATCTGTAGTTTAGTTGGTTTATTACAAAGCCTAGAACAATTGGACATACAAACACCTGAAAACGAGGGTGTAAAAATACATTGGAACTAAAACAAATCCAAACCTACGGGTGAAATTCAGTCGGTGCAGCATGCACAGAATAATTAATTCCAAAATCAGGACACAGAAGATAACGGCACCGATGTCAATAGTTCCCTTAATTGGAAGATCGTAGGTAAAAGCATTTAATCTGTCCCCATACTACTACTAACGTGACATCCCTACTTAGAATTCCCCAGGCAAGTTCTGTAAAGGTGTCAGCAAGTGAAGGCTTCCTAACAAGTCCATTCACTTTGAATGGGTCAGGTAGCATAAAGCTACAGAGCTCGTTCTAAGATGCTCTCTTTCTCATGGCAAGTCAGAAGTCCTCTGACTCTGTCCCTAGCCTGAATAGATGAACCTGTGCAAAGACGTCCCACAATTCTACATAACATCACCCCACCCGTGTAAGGAACCTCCTCGTAGGTAACTTTCCGTGCAGCAGTGATGCCCCCAGGCCTTGGCTCGATGACCTTGATTCCCAGGCTCTTCTCCGTTGAGAAAGAACACAGTCCCACATTATCAGCATCGCTGTTCAATGTATCTTCTCCTCCCTAAGCCCAACTCCTAAAACAAAGACATTATTCTAACTAACAAGGATACATTTCTTCCACCTGCAACAGAAATGTGAGAAAGAAAAATTCTGCATACACATGAATTTCAGTAGCAAATCTTAACTAGAGAGTCTCAGGGAGAGATATATTTTAGGCTACAGAATTTGACCATCATAAGAAATTACACGTATTTTCATAGAGCACGCGTATAAAGGAACATTATTACGGAGCATGTCCACTAGCACGTTACATAAGCACATTAATTGTGAATGTTTTTGCTAACCACACATGTGAGATCTACACGTTAACATTTTCATCTAACCACATGTAATTTCACATTGTTTCTCCATGTTTACATTGAAATATATCTAATACTCCACTTTTCATGTTATTACATTACACAATCTAATGACCCAATATTAGTACAATAAAAGATTAAATGCGGGTGCAAACTACAGAGCAAAATCTACGCTCCTTCACCTCCTTGCTCCCTCCCCCTCATTGCTCCCACCCTCCCCCTCCATGCACGCTCTCTCCCCCTCCTAGCTCGCTCCCTTCCCTTGCTCCCTGCCCCTCCTTGCTCCCCTCCCTGCTATCACCTTTCCCTCCTTAATCCCTCCCCCTCCTTGCTCTCTCCCTCCCCCTCCTTGCTCTCTCCCTCTCCCTCCTTGCTCGCTCCCTCTCCCTCCTTGCTCGCTTTCTCCCCCTCCCTGCTCGCTCCCTCCCCCTCCCTGCTCGCTCCCTCCCCCTCCCTGCTCGCTCCCTCCCCCTCCTTGCTCTCTCCCTCCCCCTCCTTGCTCTCTCCCTCCCCCTCCTTGCTCTCTCCCTCCCCCTCCTTGCTCGCTCCCTCCGTCTCCTTGCTCGCTCCCTCCGTCTCCTTGCTCGCTCCCTCCGTCTCCTTGCTCGCTCCCTCCGTCTCCTTGCTCGCTCCCTCCCCGCTCACTCCCTTCCCCTCCTTGCTTTCTCCTCCCTTGCTCACTCCCTCCCCCAACTGGCTCGCTCCCGTGCCCCTTGAATTTACACTATGCCCCTTTGATACAACTCTTCCCCATTTGCTTGCACCCTGTCCCTTGTTTATAGTTTTTCCCCCTTTGCACCATTTTACCTCTTGCTCACTCCTTTTCCCTGTCGCTGACCCCCCGCTAGCCTTACCCACCCTTTTCCCCTCTTTAACTTACACCCGTCCTCCCACGCTCACTTCCTTTTTCCCCTTGTGCCCTTCCCTCTTGTTTACTGGCTGCCCATGTTTTATGTCTAATCATAAGGCCTTGTGTTCTGTGCTTCAATACTTTAAATTACATGTTGTTCATTTTGTTTTGCCTTTTTTGTAACTTGCAGAGCAGCCACAGATTCCTCTGGTCCTGTCACAGAATGTTAAAAACGAGACAGACGCACACCCTCCCGAACAGCGGGGGCGGGCCAGTGGCACAACGAGCCCCAGCACAGGTGGGTAGCTGTACTAGTATTAGTTTGTATTTAAACGTTACATTTTTGTTTTCTGTATTTCATGGAGGAGCTTCTTCAGGAAAACCCTGATGACGTCAAACGTTTTATGTCACAACCTCCACCTCTGACATGATAGCTTAAAAGTGTTGTGTGCTGCAACATTATTGGAAGGTAGAACCTGTCCCTCAATCACATGTTTATTGGTCTGCACCGTTTGTACAACCTGTCCTTTGACTCTTGCTGCTCTAGAACCCACCCAGTAAGCAAGTTTGCAGATGCATCTCTGCAGATGCATCTCTGCACAACCTGTGTCTTTACTCTGCATTCGGACAATCCCCACAGATGCATCTCTGCACAACCGGCGTCTTCATTCTGCAATCGGACAATCCCTTCAGGTGCGTCTCTGCACAACTGGCGTCTTCACTCTGCATTCGGACAATCCCCACAGATGCATCTCTGCGCAACCTGTGTCTTTACTCTGCATTCGGACAATCCCTGCAGATGCATTTATGCACAACAGGCGTCTTCATTCTGCAATCGAGCAATCCCTTCAGGTGTGTCTCTGCACAACAGGCATCTTCATTCTGCAATCGAGCAATCCCTTCAGGTGCATCTCTTCACAACCAGTGTCTTCATTTTGCATTCTAACAATCCATGCAGATGCATCTCTGCCCAAGCGGTGTCTTCACTCTGCATTCAGACAATCCGTGCAGATGCGTCTCTGCACAACCGGTTTCTTCACTCTGCATTTGGACAATCCCCGCAGATGCGTTTCTGCACAACCTGTGTCTTCATGCACATTTGCAGGGATTGTCGGAATGCAGTATGAGTGATGTCGACAGACTGTCCATTTACTCCTTTCCCTTTGAAACTACATCACACATTTGTGCTGATGGGTCTCTCTATAGCCTGTCCCTTTGCTTCAGCTGCTCCTAAGCAGGCACTGATGGGCCTCTTCTTAGCCCGTCCCTTCACTCAGCTGCCTTCGAACCCATCCCACAATTGTGTACTGATGGGACTTTGCACAGCCTGTTCTTTCACTCGGCTTCCTTGGAACCTACAAGTGTGTGCTGGTAAGTGGGTCTCTGTGCTGCCTGTCTCCTCACTCAGCTGCCTAAGAACCCACAAGTGTACCCTGGTGGATCTCTGCACAGCCTGTATCCTCGCTCGTCTGCCTTGGAACCTGCAAGTGTGTGCTGGTGAGTGGGTCTCTGCGCAGCCTGTCTCCTCACTCAGCTGCCTAAGAACCCACAAGTGTGCCCTGGTGGATCTCTGCACAGCCTGTATCCTCGCTCGTCTGCCTTGGAACCTGCAAGTGTGTGCTGGTGAGTGGGTCTCTGCGCAGCCTATCTCCTCACTCAGCTGCCTCGGAACCCACAGGTGTGCGCTGGTGGGTCTCTGTGCAGTTTTTCTTCTCGCTCGGCTGCTTTAGAACCAACAAGTGTATGCTGGTGGGCCTCTGCTTAGCTGTCTCCTCACTCAACGATCTTAGAACCCACAAGTGTGCCCTGGTGGATCTCTGCACAGCCTGTATCCTCGCTTGTCTGCCTTAGAACTAGGGGTGTGGTATTTGATACAATATCTACTTGTCCATTGAACAGTTTGCTTCATAAATCTGGTTGTCCTGTAAAAAAAATCCACATGTCCCTTTGGTGCCATGTGGTGCAGCGACAAATTATGGCAGCAGTCTCCTTATATAAAAGCTCTGATATTAGCCTTTTTAGTTATGCCAGGGATCATGCTATAGTAGAGCTTGAATTCTAGCAATTTCCTAGTTTTGCCACCTTTCCACAGATCTAAATACTGGGGATGAAGGTAGCGTTTAGCAATAGTTTCAGTGTTGAAATACCATTTGAGTCTGTGAAAACCTAATAAATTGCATGTTTAGGGGTTTTTGCCAGCTCTTCTCTAATTTCTTCCCATACTGAACAAGGATGGAAATTTACTCCTGACAAGGATCAGAAGTAAAACTTCTTCCAGGGTTGGGAAAAAGATGTTGGAGGGACGGTGAAGCTGTAAACGCTCAACAGATTTTCGCATGCGTAAATCTACACCTTCATGTTTTGCTCGTGCTAAAAAGCAGCTCAATATTTTCTTGGAATGCGATTTCCTGGCTTACTTCTGTAAATTCTTGTGAATTCGTGAAAGCCGTAAATCTGCACTAATGCAAGGACAGATACCATGGGTGCAATTCAGTGACTTTCTTTAAGATTTGGGCCCCTAATTAGGTCTGGGGTTAACCCGGACCTTTTGTTTTTATTGAAATTCTATCTCTCTCGCTATCTATCCAACCACCAACTGGCTTCTGCTGTTTCAGAAGGAGCATATCAGCACACAAAGTAGTTTTTTTCAGTGCCAGGGACTACTGTGACAATGTGTGCTTTTTGAGACCAAAAGGTATTACTGTTTTTTGCCAATGTTTGTTATAATAGGGTGGCCGTGGCAGCTTCCACAAAGTTTTACAAAAACCATATCAAAACCAGGCACGCATTGACAAAACCAAAAGACTTACCACCAATATCAGACCTGTTGGCTTTGCCAATCCTTGTTTATTTTTGTTTCCCATTATCTTGTTGAAACTGATTGCACTGATTTCCCATGATGAATATTTTTTGAAATTCTAGCATGCATCAACACATGTTACTAAATGATGCTCGAAGAGCTGTTTCCTACAATTTCATAGTAGTTTAGCAAAATGCTTTTTCTTTCCTAGTTGCATTTTTTGGTGAACATTTTATTTTGAAAGCGAAGGATCATCAATTTTGCTTTCAAGCTTCTGCAGATATTTGCATCTAATCAGAGAGCATTCTGGGAGCATTGTATGTAGCTTCAGATTATTAAACTTTGGAAATGCGTGTACACATTTTTCACACTGGAACCATTGTCCGTAGTGCAGTCCGAGCGTATAACATTTCCTTAGAGCACTCACCATAATAAGGGTTTTGTATTAATGAACCATATATACAAGTTCGGACAGCATTACCATATGAATACAAATATTACCTTAACTGCAGACAATGCCCTTCCCTGATCCCTAATGTGATACTGTAAACTGGCAGCCAGAGGGTTTGAGCTGCAGGGGGTTGGGCCTACTTGTCCCACGGACAAAATAAACATGAAAACTTAATGTTCTTGACCCCAAATCATATGTCCTGGGAGTCGGGCTACAGGAATTCCACACCCTGACCACAAGTGTGCTCTGATGGGTCTCTGCACAGCCTGTCTCCTCACTTGGCTGCCTTAGAACCCACAAGTGTGCGCTTGTGGATGGGTCTCTGCGCAGCCTGTCTATTCGCTCTGCTGCCTTTAAACCCACAAGTGTGCGCTGGTGGATGGGTCTCTGCGCAGTTTGTCTCCTCGCTCAGCTGGCTAAGGACCCAGACGTGTGCGCTGGTCTCTGCGCGGCCTGTCTCCTCACTCACCTGCATTAGGACCCACAAGTGTGCGCTGGTGGGAGGGTCTCTGCGCCGCCTGTCTCCTCACTCACCTGCATTAGGACCCACAAGTGTGTGCTGGTGGGAGGGTCTCTGCTTAGCCTGTCTCCTCACTCACCTGCATTAGGACCCACAAGTGTGCGCTGGTGGGAGGGTCTCTGCTTAGCCTGTCTCCTCACTCACCTGCATTAGGACCCACAAGTGTGCGCTGGTGGGTGTTCCTCTGCGCGGCCTGTCTCCTCACTCACCTGCATTAGGACCCACAAGTGTGCGTGTGCGCTGGTGGGAGGGTCTCTGCTTAGCCTGTCTCCTCAGTCACCTGCATTAGGACCCACAAGTGTGCGCTGGTGGGAGGGTCTCTGCTTAGCCTGTCTCCTCACTCACCTGCATTAGGACCCACAAGTGTGCGCTGGTGGGAGGGTCTCTGCTTAGCCTGTCTCCTCACTCACCTGCATTAGGACCCACAAGTGTGCGCTGGTGGGAGGGTCTCTGCTTAGCCTGTCTCCTCACTCACCTGCATTAGGACCCACAAGTGTGCGCTGGTGGGAGGGTCTCTGCTTAGCCTGTCTCCTCACTCACCTGCATTAGGACCCACAAGTGTGCGCTGGTGGGAGGGTCTCTGCTCAGCCTGTCTCCTCACTCACCTGCATTAGGACCCACAAGTGTGCGCTGGTGGGAGGGTCTCTGCTTAGCCTGTCTCCTCACTCACCTGCATTAGGACCCACAAGTGTGCGCTGGTGGGAGGGTCTCTGCTTAGCCTGTCTCCTCACTCACCTGCATTAGGACCCACAAGTGTGCGCTGGTGGGAGGGTCTCTGCTTAGCCTGTCTCCTCACTCACCTGCATTAGGACCCACAAGTGTGCGCTGGTGGGAGGGTCTCTGCTTAGCCTGTCTCCTCACTCACCTGCATTAGGACCCACAAGTGTGCGCTGGTGGGTGTTCTTCTGCGCGGCCTGTCTCCTCACTCACCTGCATTAGGACCCACAAGTGTTCGCTGGTGGGTGTTCCTCTGCGCGGCCTGTCTCCTCACTCACCTGCATTAGGACCCACAAGTGTGCGCTGGTGGGTGTTCCTCTGCGCGGCCTGTCTCCTCAGTCACCTGCATTAGGACCCACAAGTGTGCGCTGGTGGGAGGGTCTCTGCTTAGCCTGTCTCCTCACTCACCTGCATTAGGACCCACAAGTGTGCGCTGGTGGGAGGGTCTCTGCTTAGCCTGTCTCCTCACTCACCTGCATTAGGACCCACAAGTGTGCGCTGGTGGGAGGGTCTCTGCTTAGCCTGTCTCCTCACTCACCTGCATTAGGACCCACAAGTGTGCGCTGGTGGGAGGGTCTCTGCTTAGCCTGTCTCCTCACTCACCTGCATTAGGACCCACAAGTGTGCGCTGGTGGGGGGGTCTCTGCTTAGCCTGTCTCCTCACTCACCTGCATTAGGACCCACAAGTGTGCGCTGGTGGGTGTTCCTCTGCGCGGCCTGTGTCCTCACTCACCTGCATTAGGACCCACAAGTGTGCGCTGGTGGGTGTTCCTCTGCGCGGCCTGTCTCCTCACTCACCTGCATTAGGACCCACAAGTGTGCGCTGGTGGGAGGGTCTCTGCTTAGCCAGTCTCCTCACTCACCTGCATTAGGACCCACAAGTGTGCGCTGGTGGGTGTTCCTCTGCGCGGCCTGTCTCCTCACTCACCTGCATTAGGACCCACAAGTGTGCGCTGGTGGGAGGGTCTCTGCTTAGCCTGTCTCCTCACTCACCTGCATTAGGACCCACAAGTGTGCGCTGGTGGGAGGGTCTCTGCTCAGCCTGTCTCCTCACTCACCTGCATTAGGACCCACAAGTGTGCGCTGGTGGGAGGGTCTCTGCTTAGCCTGTCTCCTCACTCACCTGTATTAGGACCCACAAGTGTGCGCTGGTGGGAGGGTCTCTGCTTAGCCTGTCTCCTCACTCACCTGCATTAGGACCCACAAGTGTGCGCTGGTGGGTGTTCCTCTGCGCGGCCTGTCTCCTCACTCACCTGCATTAGGACCCACAAGTGTGCGCTGGTGGGTGTTCCTCTGCGCGGCCTGTCTCCTCAGTCACCTGCATTAGGACCCACAAGTGTGCGCTGGTGGGAGGGTCTCTGCTTAGCCTGTGTCCTCACTCACCTGCATTAGGACCCACAAGTGTGCGCTGGTGGGTGTTCCTCTGCGCGGCCTGTCTCCTCACTCACCTGCATTAGGACCCACAAGTGTGCGCTGGTGGGAGGGTCTCTGCTTAGCCTGTCTCCTCACTCACCTGCATTAGGACCCACAAGTGTGCGCTGGTGGGAGGGTCTCTGCTTAGCCTGTCTCCTCACTCACCTGCATTAGGACCCACAAGTGTGCGCTGGTGGGTGGGTCTCTGCTTAGCCTGTCTCCTCACTCACCTGCATTAGGACCCACAAGTGTGCGCTGGTGGGAGGGTCTCTGCTTAGCCTGTCTCCTCACTCACCTGCATTAGGACCCACAAGTGTGCGCTGGTGGGAGGGTCTCTGCTTAGCCTGTCTCCTCACTCACCTGCATTAGGACCCACAAGTGTGCGCTGGTGGGTGTTCTTCTGCGCGGCCTGTCTCCTCACTCACCTGCATTAGGACCCACAAGTGTGCGCTGGTGGGTGTTCCTCTGTGCGGCCTGTCTCCTCACTCACCTGCATTAGGACCCACAAGTGTGCGCTGGTGGGTGTTCCTCTGCGCGGCCTGTCTCCTCAGTCACCTGCATTAGGACCCACAAGTGTGCGCTGGTGGGAGGGTCTCTGCTTAGCCTGTCTCCTCACTCACCTGCATTAGGACCCACAAGTGTGCGCTGGTGGGAGGGTCTCTGCTTAGCCTGTCTCCTCACTCACCTGCATTAGGACCCACAAGTGTCCGCTGGTGGGAAGGTCTCTGCTTAGCCTGTCTCCTCACTCACCTGCATTAGGACCCACAAGTGTGCGCTGGTGGGAGGGTCTCTGCTTAGCCTGTCTCCTCACTCACCTGCATTAGGACCCACAAGTGTGCGCTGGTGGGAGGGTCTCTGCTTAGCCTGTCTCCTCACTCACCTGCATTAGGACCCACAAGTGTGCGCTGGTGGGTGTTCCTCTGCGCGGCCTGTCTCCTCACTCACCTGCATTAGGACCCACAAGTGTGCGCTGGTGGGTGTTCCTCTGCTTAGCCTGTCTCCTCAGTCACCTGCATTAGGACCCACAAGTGTGCGCTGGTGGGAGGGTCTCTGCTTAGCCTGTCTCCTCACTCACCTGCATTAGGACCCACAAGTGTGCGCTGGTGGGAGGGTCTCTGCTTAGCCTGTCTCCTCACTCACCTGCATTAGGACCCACAAGTGTGCGCTGGTGGGAGGGTCTCTGCTTAGCCTGTCTCCTCACTCACCTGCATTAGGACCCACAAGTGTGCGCTGGTGGGAGGGTCTCTGCTTAGCCTGTCTCCTCACTCACCTGCATTAGGACCCACAAGTGTGCGCTGGTGGGAGGGTCTCTGCTTAGCCTGTCTCCTCACTCACCTGCATTAGGACCCACAAGTGTGCGCTGGTGGGAGGGTCTCTGCTTAGCCTGTCTCCTCACTCACCTGCATTAGGACCCACAAGTGTGCGCTGGTGGGAGGGTCTCTGCTTAGCCTGTCTCCTCACTCACCTGCATTAGGACCCACAAGTGTGCGCTGGTGGGAGGGTCTCTGCTCAGCCTGTCTCCTCACTCACCTGCATTAGGACCCACAAGTGTGCGCTGGTGGGAGGGTCTCTGCTTAGCCTGTCTCCTCACTCACCTGCATTAGGACCCACAAGTGTGCGCTGGTGGGAGGGTCTCTGCTTAGCCTGTCTCCTCACTCACCTGCATTAGGACCCACAAGTGTGCGCTGGTGGGAGGGTCTCTGCTTAGCCTGTCTCCTCACTCACCTGCATTAGGACCCACAAGTGTGCGCTGGTGGGAGGGTCTCTGCTTAGCCTGTCTCCTCACTCACCTGCATTAGGACCCACAAGTGTGCGCTGGTGGGTGTTCTTCTGCGCGGCCTGTCTCCTCACTCACCTGCATTAGGACCCACAAGTGTGCGCTGGTGGGTGTTCCTCTGCGCGGCCTGTCTCCTCACTCACCTGCATTAGGACCCACAAGTGTGCGCTGGTGGGTGTTCCTCTGCGCGGCCTGTCTCCTCAGTCACCTGCATTAGGACCCACAAGTGTGCGCTGGTGGGAGGGTCTCTGCTTAGCCTGTCTCCTCACTCACCTGCATTAGGACCCACAAGTGTGCGCTGGTGGGTGTTCTTCTGCGCGGCCTGTCTCCTCACTCACCTGCATTAGGACCCACAAGTGTGCGCTGGTGGGTGTTCCTCTGTGCGGCCTGTCTCCTCACTCACCTGCATTAGGACCCACAAGTGTGCGCTGGTGGGTGTTCCTCTGCGCGGCCTGTCTCCTCAGTCACCTGCATTAGGACCCACAAGTGTGCGCTGGTGGGAGGGTCTCTGCTTAGCCTGTCTCCTCACTCACCTGCATTAGGACCCACAAGTGTGCGCTGGTGGGAGGGTCTCTGCTTAGCCTGTCTCCTCACTCACCTGCATTAGGACCCACAAGTGTCCGCTGGTGGGAAGGTCTCTGCTTAGCCTGTCTCCTCACTCACCTGCATTAGGACCCACAAGTGTGCGCTGGTGGGAGGGTCTCTGCTTAGCCTGTCTCCTCACTCACCTGCATTAGGACCCACAAGTGTGCGCTGGTGGGAGGGTCTCTGCTTAGCCTGTCTCCTCACTCACCTGCATTAGGACCCACAAGTGTGCGCTGGTGGGTGTTCCTCTGCGCGGCCTGTCTCCTCACTCACCTGCATTAGGACCCACAAGTGTGCGCTGGTGGGTGTTCCTCTGCTTAGCCTGTCTCCTCAGTCACCTGCATTAGGACCCACAAGTGTGCGCTGGTGGGAGGGTCTCTGCTTAGCCTGTCTCCTCACTCACCTGCATTAGGACCCACAAGTGTGCGCTGGTGGGAGGGTCTCTGCTTAGCCTGTCTCCTCACTCACCTGCATTAGGACCCACAAGTGTGCGCTGGTGGGAGGGTCTCTGCTTAGCCTGTCTCCTCACTCACCTGCATTAGGACCCACAAGTGTGCGCTGGTGGGAGGGTCTCTGCTTAGCCTGTCTCCTCACTCACCTGCATTAGGACCCACAAGTGTGCGCTGGTGGGAGGGTCTCTGCTTAGCCTGTCTCCTCACTCACCTGCATTAGGACCCACAAGTGTGCGCTGGTGGGAGGGTCTCTGCTTAGCCTGTCTCCTCACTCACCTGCATTAGGACCCACAAGTGTGCGCTGGTGGGAGGGTCTCTGCTTAGCCTGTCTCCTCACTCACCTGCATTAGGACCCACAAGTGTGCGCTGGTGGGAGGGTCTCTGCTCAGCCTGTCTCCTCACTCACCTGCATTAGGACCCACAAGTGTGCGCTGGTGGGAGGGTCTCTGCTTAGCCTGTCTCCTCACTCACCTGCATTAGGACCCACAAGTGTGCGCTGGTGGGAGGGTCTCTGCTTAGCCTGTCTCCTCACTCACCTGCATTAGGACCCACAAGTGTGCGCTGGTGGGAGGGTCTCTGCTTAGCCTGTCTCCTCACTCACCTGCATTAGGACCCACAAGTGTGCGCTGGTGGGAGGGTCTCTGCTTAGCCTGTCTCCTCACTCACCTGCATTAGGACCCACAAGTGTGCGCTGGTGGGTGTTCTTCTGCGCGGCCTGTCTCCTCACTCACCTGCATTAGGACCCACAAGTGTGCGCTGGTGGGTGTTCCTCTGCGCGGCCTGTCTCCTCACTCACCTGCATTAGGACCCACAAGTGTGCGCTGGTGGGTGTTCCTCTGCGCGGCCTGTCTCCTCAGTCACCTGCATTAGGACCCACAAGTGTGCGCTGGTGGGAGGGTCTCTGCTTAGCCTGTCTCCTCACTCACCTGCATTAGGACCCACAAGTGTGCGCTGGTGGGAGGGTCTCTGCTTAGCCTGTCTCCTCACTCACCTGCATTAGGACCCACAAGTGTGCGCTGGTGGGAGGGTCTCTGCTTAGCCTGTCTCCTCACTCACCTGCATTAGGACCCACAAGTGTGAGCTGGTGGGAGGGTCTCTGCTTAGCCTGTCTCCTCACTCACCTGCATTAGGACCCACAAGTGTGCGCTGGTGGGGGTCTCTGCTTAGCCTGTCTCCTCACTCACCTGCATTAGGACCCACAAGTGTGCGCTGGTGGGTGTTCCTCTGCGCGGCCTGTCTCCTCACTCACCTGCATTAGGACCCACAAGTGTACGCTGGTTGGAGGGTCTCTGCTTAGCCTGTGTCCTCACTCACCTGCATTAGGACCCACAAGTGTGCACTGGTGGGTGTTCCTCTGCGCGGCCTGTCTCCTCACTCACCTGCATTAGGACCCACAAGTGTGCGCTGGTGGGAGGGTCTCTGCTTAGCCTGTCTCCTCACTCACCTGCATTAGGACCCACAAGTGTGCGCTGGTGGGTGTTCCTCTGCGCGGCCTGTCTCCTCACTCACCTGCATTAGGACCCACAAGTGTGCGCTGGTGGGAGGGTCTCTGCTTAGCCTGTCTCCTCACTCACCTGCATTAGGACCCACAAGTGTGCGCTGGTGGGAGGGTCTCTGCTCAGCCTGTCTCCTCACTCACCTGCATTAGGACCCACAAGTGTGCGCTGGTGGGAGGGTCTCTGCTTAGCCTGTCTCCTCACTCACCTGTATTAGGACCCACAAGTGTGCGCTGGTGGGAGGGTCTCTGCTTAGCCTGTCTCCTCACTCACCTGCATTAGGACCCACAAGTGTGCGCTGGTGGGTGTTCCTCTGCGCGGCCTGTCTCCTCACTCACCTGCATTAGGACCCACAAGTGTGCGCTGGTGGGTGTTCCTCTGCGCGGCCTGTCTCCTCAGTCACCTGCATTAGGACCCACAAGTGTGCGCTGGTGGGAGGGTCTCTGCTTAGCCTGTGTCCTCACTCACCTGCATTAGGACCCACAAGTGTGCGCTGGTGGGTGTTCCTCTGCGCGGCCTGTCTCCTCACTCACCTGCATTAGGACCCACAAGTGTGCGCTGGTGGGAGGGTCTCTGCTTAGCCTGTCTCCTCACTCACCTGCATTAGGACCCACAAGTGTGCGCTGGTGGGAGGGTCTCTGCTTAGCCTGTCTCCTCACTCACCTGCATTAGGACCCACAAGTGTGCGCTGGTGGGTGGGTCTCTGCTTAGCCTGTCTCCTCACTCACCTGCATTAGGACCCACAAGTGTGCGCTGGTGGGAGGGTCTCTGCTTAGCCTGTCTCCTCACTCACCTGCATTAGGACCCACAAGTGTGCGCTGGTGGGAGGGTCTCTGCTTAGCCTGTCTCCTCACTCACCTGCATTAGGACCCACAAGTGTGCGCTGGTGGGTGTTCTTCTGCGCGGCCTGTCTCCTCACTCACCTGCATTAGGACCCACAAGTGTGCGCTGGTGGGTGTTCCTCTGCGCGGCCTGTCTCCTCACTCACCTGCATTAGGACCCACAAGTGTGCGCTGGTGGGTGTTCCTCTGCGCGGCCTGTCTCCTCAGTCACCTGCATTAGGACCCACAAGTGTGCGCTGGTGGGAGGGTCTCTGCTTAGCCTGTCTCCTCACTCACCTGCATTAGGACCCACAAGTGTGCGCTGGTGGGTGTTCCTCTGCGCGGCCTGTCTCCTCAGTCACCTGCATTAGGACCCACAAGTGTGCGCTGGTGGGAGGGTCTCTGCTTAGCCTGTCTCCTCAGTCACCTGCATTAGGACCCACAAGTGTGCGCTGGTGGGAGGGTCTCTGCTTAGCCTGTCTCCTCACTCACCTGCATTAGGACCCACAAGTGTGCGCTGGTGGGAGGGTCTCTGCTTAGCCTGTCTCCTCACTCACCTGCATTAGGACCCACAAGTGTGCGCTGGTGGGAGGGTCTCTGCTTAGCCTGTCTCCTCACTCACCTGCATTAGGACCCACAAGTGTGCGCTGGTGGGAGGGTCTCTGCTTAGCCTGTCTCCTCACTCACCTGCATTAGGACCCACAAGTGTGCGCTGGTGGGAGGGTCTCTGCTTAGCCTGTCTCCTCACTCACCTGCATTAGGACCCACAAGTGTGCGCTGGTGGGAGGGTCTCTGCTTAGCCTGTCTCCTCACTCACCTGCATTAGGACCCACAAGTGTGCGCTGGTGGGAGGGTCTCTGCTTAGCCTGTCTCCTCACTCACCTGCATTAGGACCCACAAGTGTGCGCTGGTGGGAGGGTCTCTGCTTAGCCTGTCTCCTCACTCACCTGCATTAGGACCCACAAGTGTGCGCTGGTGGGAGGGTCTCTGCTTAGCCTGTCTCCTCACTCACCTGCATTAGGACCCACAAGTGTGCGCTGGTGGGAGGGTCTCTGCTCAGCCTGTCTCCTCACTCACCTGCATTAGGACCCACAAGTGTGCGCTGGTGGGAGGGTCTCTGCTTAGCCTGTCTCCTCACTCACCTGCATTAGGACCCACAAGTGTGCGCTGGTGGGAGGGTCTCTGCTTAGCCTGTCTCCTCACTCACCTGCATTAGGACCCACAAGTGTGCGCTGGTGGGAGGGTCTCTGCTTAGCCTGTCTCCTCACTCACCTGCATTAGGACCCACAAGTGTGCGCTGGTGGGAGGGTCTCTGCTTAGCCTGTCTCCTCACTCACCTGCATTAGGACCCACAAGTGTGCGCTGGTGGGTGTTCTTCTGCGCGGCCTGTCTCCTCACTCACCTGCATTAGGACCCACAAGTGTGCGCTGGTGGGTGTTCCTCTGCGCGGCCTGTCTCCTCACTCACCTGCATTAGGACCCACAAGTGTGCGCTGGTGGGTGTTCCTCTGCGCGGCCTGTCTCCTCAGTCACCTGCATTAGGACCCACAAGTGTGCGCTGGTGGGAGGGTCTCTGCTTAGCCTGTCTCCTCACTCACCTGCATTAGGACCCACAAGTGTGCGCTGGTGGGAGGGTCTCTGCTTAGCCTGTCTCCTCACTCACCTGCATTAGGACCCACAAGTGTGCGCTGGTGGGAGGGTCTCTGCTTAGCCTGTCTCCTCACTCACCTGCATTAGGACCCACAAGTGTGCGCTGGTGGGAGGGTCTCTGCTTAGCCTGTCTCCTCACTCACCTGCATTAGGACCCACAAGTGTGCGCTGGTGGGGGGGTCTCTGCTTAGCCTGTCTCCTCACCCACCTGCATTAGGACCCACAAGTGTGCGCTGGTGGGTGTTCCTCTGCGCGGCCTGTCTCCTCACTCACCTGCATTAGGACCCACAAGTGTGCGCTGGTGGGTGTTCCTCTGCGCGGCCTGTCTCCTCACTCACCTGCATTAGGACCCACAAGTGTACGCTGGTTGGAGGGTCTCTGCTTAGCCTGTGTCCTCACTCACCTGCATTAGGACCCACAAGTGTGCACTGGTGGGTGTTCCTCTGCGCGGCCTGTCTCCTCACTCACCTGCATTAGGACCCACAAGTGTGCGCTGGTGGGAGGGTCTCTGCTTAGCCTGTCTCCTCACTCACCTGCATTAGGACCCACAAGTGTGCGCTGGTGGGTGTTCCTCTGCGCGGCCTGTCTCCTCACTCACCTGCATTAGGACCCACAAGTGTGCGCTGGTGGGAGGGTCTCTGCTTAGCCTGTCTCCTCACTCACCTGCATTAGGACCCACAAGTGTGCGCTGGTGGGAGGGTCTCTGCTCAGCCTGTCTCCTCACTCACCTGCATTAGGACCCACAAGTGTGCGCTGGTGGGAGGGTCTCTGCTTAGCCTGTCTCCTCACTCACCTGTATTAGGACCCACAAGTGTGCGCTGGTGGGAGGGTCTCTGCTTAGCCTGTCTCCTCACTCACCTGCATTAGGACCCACAAGTGTGCGCTGGTGGGTGTTCCTCTGCGCGGCCTGTCTCCTCACTCACCTGCATTAGGACCCACAAGTGTGCGCTGGTGGGTGTTCCTCTGCGCGGCCTGTCTCCTCAGTCACCTGCATTAGGACCCACAAGTGTGCGCTGGTGGGAGGGTCTCTGCTTAGCCTGTGTCCTCACTCACCTGCATTAGGACCCACAAGTGTGCGCTGGTGGGTGTTCCTCTGCGCGGCCTGTCTCCTCACTCACCTGCATTAGGACCCACAAGTGTGCGCTGGTGGGAGGGTCTCTGCTTAGCCTGTCTCCTCACTCACCTGCATTAGGACCCACAAGTGTGCGCTGGTGGGAGGGTCTCTGCTTAGCCTGTCTCCTCACTCACCTGCATTAGGACCCACAAGTGTGCGCTGGTGGGGGTCTCTGCTTAGCCTGTCTCCTCACTCACCTGCATTAGGACCCACAAGTGTGCGCTGGTGGGTGTTTCTCTGCGCGGCCTGTCTCCTCACTCACCTGCATTAGGACCCACAAGTGTGCGCTGGTGGGAGGGTCTCTGCTTAGCCTGTCTCCTCACTCACCTGCATTAGGACCCACAAGTGTGCGCTGGTGGGAGGGTCTCTGCTTAGCCTGTCTCCTCACTCACCTGCATTAGGACCCACAAGTGTGCGCTGGTGGGTGTTCTTCTGCGCGGCCTGTCTCCTCACTCACCTGCATTAGGACCCACAAGTGTGCGCTGGTGGGTGTTCCTCTGCGCGGCCTGTCTCCTCACTCACCTGCATTAGGACCCACAAGTGTGCGCTGGTGGGTGTTCCTCTGCGCGGCCTGTCTCCTCAGTCACCTGCATTAGGACCCACAAGTGTGCGCTGGTGGGAGGGTCTCTGCTTAGCCTGTCTCCTCACTCACCTGCATTAGGACCCACAAGTGTGCGCTGGTGGGTGTTCCTCTGCGCGGCCTGTCTCCTCAGTCACCTGCATTAGGACCCACAAGTGTGCGCTGGTGGGAGGGTCTCTGCTTAGCCTGTCTCCTCAGTCACCTGCATTAGGACCCACAAGTGTGCGCTGGTGGGAGGGTCTCTGCTTAGCCTGTCTCCTCACTCACCTGCATTAGGACCCACAAGTGTGCGCTGGTGGGAGGGTCTCTGCTTAGCCTGTCTCCTCACTCACCTGCATTAGGACCCACAAGTGTGCGCTGGTGGGAGGGTCTCTGCTTAGCCTGTCTCCTCACTCACCTGCATTAGGACCCACAAGTGTGCGCTGGTGGGAGGGTCTCTGCTTAGCCTGTCTCCTCACTCACCTGCATTAGGACCCACAAGTGTGCGCTGGTGGGAGGGTCTCTGCTTAGCCTGTCTCCTCACTCACCTGCATTAGGACCCACAAGTGTGCGCTGGTGGGTGTTCCTCTGCGCGGCCTGTCTCCTCACTCACCTGCATTAGGACCCACAAGTGTGCGCTGGTGGGTGTTCCTCTGCTTAGCCTGTCTCCTCAGTCACCTGCATTAGGACCCACAAGTGTGCGCTGGTGGGAGGGTCTCTGCTTAGCCTGTCTCCTCACTCACCTGCATTAGGACCCACAAGTGTGCGCTGGTGGGAGGGTCTCTGCTTAGCCTGTCTCCTCACTCACCTGCATTAGGACCCACAAGTGTGCGCTGGTGGGAGGGTCTCTGCTTAGCCTGTCTCCTCACTCACCTGCATTAGGACCCACAAGTGTGCGCTGGTGGGAGGGTCTCTGCTTAGCCTGTCTCCTCACTCACCTGCATTAGGACCCACAAGTGTGCGCTGGTGGGAGGGTCTCTGCTCAGAGGGTCTCCTCACTCACCTGCATTAGGACCCACAAGTGTGCGCTGGTGGGAGGGTCTCTGCTTAGCCTGTCTCCTCACTCACCTGCATTAGGACCCACAAGTGTGCGCTGGTGGGGGTCTCTGCTTAGCCTGTCTCCTCACTCACCTGCATTAGGACCCACAAGTGTGCGCTGGTGGGTGTTCCTCTGCGCGGCCTGTCTCCTCACTCACCTGCATTAGGACCCACAAGTGTGCGCTGGTGGGTGTTCCTCTGCGCGGCCTGTCTCCTCACTCACCTGCATTAGGACCCACAAGTGTGCGCTGGTGGGTGTTCCTATGCGCGGCCTGTCTCCTCAGTCACCTGCATTAGGACCCACAAGTGTGCGCTGGTGGGAGGGTCTCTGCTTAGCCTGTGTCCTCACTCACCTGCATTAGGACCCACAAGTGTGCGCTGGTGGGTGTTCCTCTGCGTGACCTGTCTCCTCACTCACCTGCATTAGGACCCACAAGTGTGCGCTGGTGGGAGGGTCTCTGCTTAGCCTGTCTCCTCACTCACCTGCATTAGGACCCACAAGTGTGCGCTGGTGGGAGGGTCTCTGCTTAGCCTGTCTCCTCACTCACCTGCATTAGGACCCACAAGTGTGCGCTGGTGGGTGTTCCTCTGCGCGGCCTGTCTCCTCACTCACCTGCATTAGGACCCACAAGTGTGCGCTGGTGGGAGGGTCTCTGCTTAGCCTGTCTCCTCACTCACCTGCATTAGGACCCACAAGTGTGCGCTGGTGGGAGGGTCTCTGCTCAGCCTGTCTCCTCACTCACCTGCATTAGGACCCACAAGTGTGCGCTGGTGGGAGGGTCTCTGCTTAGCCTGTCTCCTCACTCACCTGTATTAGGACCCACAAGTGTGCGCTGGTGGGAGGGTCTCTGCTTAGCCTGTCTCCTCACTCACCTGCATTAGGACCCACAAGTGTGCGCTGGTGGGAGGGTCTCTGCTTAGCCTGTCTCCTCACTCACCTGCATTAGGACCCACAAGTGTGCGCTGGTGGGAGGGTCTCTGCTTAGCCTGTCTCCTCACTCACCTGCATTAGGACCCACAAGTGTGCGCTGGTGGGTGTTCCTCTGCGCTGCCGGTCTCCTCACTCACCTGCATTAGGACCCACAAGTGTGCGCTGGTGGGTGTCCCTCTGCTCAGCCTGTACATTGTCAGCTGCCTTAGAACCTACAAGTGTGTGCTCGTGGTTCTCTGCACAGCCTGTACGTTCAGTCAGCTGCCTAGTGGGTGCTGTCTAGTATCCACACGGTCTCTTCCTTTAAAGAACTTGTTGCTTGTATTACAATGGGAATTGCGGCAGCCAGCGCTAGACATTCTTCGTTCTGGAGTGGAGCTGCTTCTTGCTATCACAGATCATCTCTCCTCTCTTCGAGTGATGTCATGGTCACTGGGCTCTAATGAAAGCAGTATATATAGTCCCCACCTGCGTAGGATTGTAGGAGACTGCCATTGTTTAGGTGCAGTTGTTCTTTCACACATGTGCCCCAGTGCCACTGCCTCTGAGCCTTGGAAATGTACTGGTCATTCTATGAAGGGTGGCACTGCATGCCACGCGTGACATCCTTGGACCTATTCCGGCTGCATGCCACGCGTGACATCCTTGGACCTATTCTGGCTGCATGCCATGCGTGACATCCTTGGACCTATTCTGGCTGCATGCCACGCGTGACATCCTTGGACCTATTCTGGCTGCATGCCACGCGTGACATCCTTGGACCTATTCTGGCTGCATGCCACGCGTGACATCCTTGGACCTATTCTGGCTGCATGCCACGCGTGACATCCTTGGACCTATTCTGGCTGCATGCCACGGGTGACATCCTTGGACCTATTCTGGCTGCATGCCACGCGTGACATCCTTGGACCTATTCTGGCTGCATGCCACGCGTGACATCCTTGGACCTATTCTCGTTGCATGCCACGCGTGACATAATTGGACCTATTCTGGCTGCATGCCACGCGTGACATCCTTGTACCTATTCTGGCTGCATGCCACGCGTGACATCCTTGTACCTATTCCGGCTGCATGCCACGCGTGACATCCTTGTACCTATTCCGGCTGCATGCCACGCGTGACATCCTTGTACCTATTCCGGCTGCATGCCACGCGTGACATCCTTGGACCTATTCCGGCTGCATGCCACGCGTGACATCCTTGGACCTATTCCGGCTGCATGCCACGCGTGGCATCCTTGGACCTATTCCGGCTGCATGCCACGCGTGGCATCCTTGGACCTATTCCGGCTGCATGCCACGCGTGGCATCCTTGGACCTATTCCGGCTGCATGCCACGCGTGGCATCCTTGGACCTATTCCGGCTGCATGCCACGCGTGGCATCCTCGGACCTATTCCGGCTGCATGCCACGCGTGGCATCGCTCGGACCTATTCCGGCTGCATGCCACGCGTGGCATCCTTGGACCTATTCCGGCTGCATGCCACGCGTGGCATCCTTGGACCTATTCCGGCTGCATGCCACGCGTGGCATCCTTGGACCTATTCCGGCTGCATGCCACGCGTGGCATCCTTGGACCTATTCCGGCTGCATGCCACGCGTGGCATCCTTGGACCTATTCCGGCTGCATGCCACGCGTGGCATCCTTGGACCTATTCCGGCTGCATGCCACGCGTGGCATCCTTGGACCTATTCCGGCTGCATGCCACGCGTGGCATCGCTCGGACCTATTCCGGCTGCATGCCACGCGTGGCATCCTTGGACCTATTCCGGCTGCATGCCACGCGTGGCATCGCTGGACCTATTCCGGCTGCATGCCACGCGTGGCATCCTTGGACCTATTCCGGCTGCATGCCACGCGTGGCATCGCTTGGACCTATTCCGGCTGCATGCCACGCGTGGCATCCTTGGACCTATTCCGGCTGCATGCCACGCGTGGCATCCTCGGACCTATTCCGGCTGCATGCCACGCGTGGCATCGCTTGGACCTATTCCGGCTGCATGCCACGCGTGGCATCCTTGGACCTATTCCGGCTGCATGCCACGCGTGGCATCCTTGGACCTATTCCGGCTGCATGCCACGCGTGGCATCCTGGACCTATTCCGGCTGCATGCCACGCGTGGCATCCTTGGACCTATTCCGGCTGCATGCCACGCGTGGCATCGCTTGGACCTATTCCGGCTGCATGCCACGCGTGGCATCCTTGGACCTATTCCGGCTGCATGCCACGCGTGGCATCCTTGGACCTATTCCGGCTGCATGCCACGCGTGGCATCCTTGGACCTATTCCGGCTGCATGCCACGCGTGACATCCTTGGACCTATTCCGGCTGCATGCCACGCGTGGCATCCTTGGACCTATTCCGGCTGCATGCCACGCGTGGCATCCTTGGACCTATTCCGGCTGCATGCCACGCGTGGCATCCTTGGACCTATTCCGGCTGCATGCCACGCGTGGCATCCTTGGACCTATTCCGGCTGCATGCCACGCGTGGCATCCTTGGACCTATTCCGGCTGCATTGACATCCGGCTGCATGCCACGCGTGGCATCCGGCTGCATGCCACGCGTGGCATCCGGCTGCATGCCACGCGTGGCATCCGGCTGCATGCCACGCGTGGCATCCGCATGCCACGCGTGGCATCCGCATGCCACGCGTGGCATCCGCATGCCACGCGTGGCATCCGCATGGCGTGGCACCCGCATGGCGCCCGCATGCCACGCGTGGCACCCGCATGCCACGCGTGGCATCCTTGGACCTATTCTTGTTGCATGCTTGTTTTTGTACATTGCTATACTTTCAATAAATAATATTTACAAAAGGAAAAATAAACCATATTACTGGCCGCTGATAAATAAGATGTGCAGCATCACCCATGGGAAAATACTTACAAAGTCCACAAAAGAAATAAATAAATATATATTGTCCCAATTTGCAACCCGATCTCTGTTGTCAAAATTGAAGCGCACTCGCTGTAGCTTTGAAGAATTTCTTTTAATTGCCACAAAAGCATTGACGGACGCGTTTCACCACGATGCGTTTCTCACTGTCAGCACCGCCGAGCATGGAGCAGCATGTAAATAACAACGCAATTCATTGGTTAAACTGTGGAAAGCAAACAGTAGGAACGGACTATATCACACATCCCCTATAGTGGTTACACGACGGCCATCATAAGCTGCTGTCTCGTCCCTTTCTATGTATATATCCACTCTAAAATATCACAGCTTTAATTCATACAGTCATGATTAACACATTTCAAAATGGAAAAATGTGTGTGTTTATGTGTAGATATATATCCACTGCAATGAAATCCGGAGACCCGGGGTAGCACCTCACAGCGGTCCTGGATTAGGGTGACCAAGTGTCCGTGAACGTCACGGACGGTGCGTTATTTCGGTGTCTCGTCCGTTGTAATTCTTTTGACGGACGCCTTTTGTCCGTAATTCTGGGGTTTGCAGGGATGACCCCTTCGAGAAGCCTCAGGGTTTCACAGCAGTCCCTGTTGGGGGCCAGCTCGCATTTCTTTCAAGTGACGAGGCTTCCACAGCTCCTCCCGGACATGTCCATTAGCCCCATTGTCCTTCTGTCTGTGCCGATTCTCTCAGACAGAATGACAATGGGCCATGCTGCGCGTACAGCATGTGCTGCCTGTGCCTGCATTGCAGAGTCCGGTGCCATAAATGCTGGGGATGTTCCTGACTGCCAAACAACAGAAACAGTATTTTGCTTTCACTCTGAAGGACAGCGATGGCTGCGCAGCCTCTAGTTTGAGAGTTGTTTTTTGTGGTCAGTCCAGCGCATTCCAGGAACCGAACTCAGCCCATTAATTCTCAACTCCCCGTTTCTGCATAGTTTTCACCCTGCGGGATGGGTATTTTTGTCACCTGCTTTCCCCATCTCTTTGTTGGGGACACCACCACCCACCTAATTGCCAGGATGTTTGAATTAGTGTGTGTCACTCTGCCATGTACAGCTTCCTGACGGTTAGTTGAGCTGACATTTATTTTCCTTCTTTGTTTTTGGTGGCGCCTATACCCTCCTTTTCGGCAGACTGGTTCAATCTATGCCCAGGGCACCAGGCAGGAATGCCTAAGCTTTAGTAGACACACAGCCCATGAACTTTAAAAAGAAGTGAATACAATATAACTAGCCCGTATTTTAAATTAATAAAAAAATAGAATTTAAATAGAATTTAAAAAGTACACTTTTAACCCATTTTGTAGTTTAAGAGAAAGGAACTATTTTTAGGCAAATATGAACAGTGGCTGTGACTTTGTGCCATCGCTCACACTGAAGGGCGCAATGATAAAGTGGGTTGACCTATAGCCCCTTGCTGTATGCTGTGGTGGGCTGAAGCAAAGTGTAAATTTAACAATTTACAATTTGAGGCGAATGAATGATGCTGGCTCACCAAAGGCCCCTTAATGTAGTTATGCTACTGCGCAACTTCCTCTGTGTCTGTAAAACGTACATTTTTTCCCTGGATTTTTGTCCTGAATTTTGGCCCTTTGTCCTGAATTTTTACACTCACTGTCCTGAATTTGCACCTATGCCAGTTGGTCACCGTATCCTAGATGGGCTCCGGCAGCCCTACCATACACAGACACGTCCCCTCGTACAGAGATGACCAGGACACTCCGGGCTTCTGAAATTATTTATTCAGCTTGTTGCCTCTTCACCATCGCATTTCGGCTTTCACCTTTCTCCCAGGACCTTATACTATTAATAGACTTTTGCATGGTTGACACAGTAGCCTCAAGCTTATCGAGTCTGTCTAGTATTGGTTAGAGATTTTTTGATAGCACACTATCAAACCGACTTATTAAATTCTCTAAATCTCGGTTAGATAATCCTGTATGGACAGGTGTCAAGGTCATGATCTTGGATGTGGTGGTAGGTGCTGGTATGCTGCAGCTAACCCCCCCCCCCCTCCCGCCCCCCTTGCTGTTGTATGTCCAGAGCTTTTTTTTCCGATCTAGTACTTGCACCTAGGGATGACACCACATGTTTCGCTGTTTTCTTCCTTTTAACCGGTGGTCCCGTTGAAGGTGACGCTGAGTGATGGGGCGGCGACTGCGTGGTGGATGGGTACTCCGTTACTGTTTCAGCCCTGTGTGTATTATCATGTTGAATATCCCCAGACACCCTGCAAGGGGTTAAGTCCGAGTTCAAAACTATAGGAGCTACTCCCTCCAGTGATAGGCGTTGTTCTACCACAGAGATGTCATTGTCTATTACTCTAGCTGCTCGTATCAAAAAGGAATTAAGGGTGGAATTCTGATGACTCCTGGGTGTACTTTCATAGTCTCCCATTAGCTTCCGTTTGGCCATTTTAGTAATCACAGTTTCAGAGGAGAGAGAAACTTGTACCAGGGGCTTATAATATGAACAGACTTACGGCAAAGTGTAAACAGAAAGCAGAAAAGCCAAGGGGGGTGGCCCAGCCTCGTTCGGCTGCAGACGGGCGCAGACAGGCCCGCCCACGCTCGACCTGCGCTGCGGGAGTGCCCAGCTGATTTTCAGGCATCGGGAGGACTGGCCCCACCTCCCGCTCCGCCGCAGAGAGTGCTGGGGTTACCGAGTCCCACCCCAGCAACCAGGAAATGCAAACTGCCTCCACCGGCCCAAGAAATGAAGCGTCTTGCACTGCGAGAGTGCCCAGCTGGTTTTCAGGCATCGGGAGGACTGGCCCTGCCTCCCACTCCACCGCCGAGAATGCTGGGGGACCGGGTCCCACCCCAGCAACCAGGAAATGCAAACGGGCCTCCACCGGCCCAAGAAATGAAACGTCCCGCACTGGAAAAACCAGAGGTTTCAGGGATGTTATAGTTAGAAATTAGCATTTAAAAAACCTTTGAAATTCACTGAAAAAACCATAGGTTTCAGTGACGTTATAGTTCGAAATTAACATTTAAAAAACCTTAGAAATTCACTGAAAAAACCACAGGTTTCAGGGACGTTATAGTTAGTTGGACATTTCACTCGTACAAAACCAGAGAAATTTGTCTGTTGTAGTTAGTTGAGGTAACTATAACTCGCGCCCCCGCAATGCACTGCTGATGACGTCACATATTACATCACTCATGATATGGTCAGTGACATCACTGATGACATCTCAAATGACATCACTGATGACATCATCCACGTGATAATCTGATGCACCTCCTCACACCCTAATATAACCTTTGATACACCCACTCTAAAATACAGACTACCATTTTCGAAACCAAAGACACACCAATACCAGTTACTACATACCCACTCACTGATTCCTAGGTCAACACGCACATCTACTTTTTCACCCATACAGTCACTCATACATGCTGTCACTCGTCAATACAGCACTATCATATACACTTATACAGACACTCACACACTGCCACTCACCCATAGAGTTACTCACACATATAGTCAGTCATGCAAAGAATCAATCACACTCCCATTTACTCACCTACACAATTATACACACACACCACCTCACTTATTCATACAGCTACTAACACATACTTACTCTCTTATACAATCACTGACACAAGCACACACTCATCCATACAGGCACTCACAATCACTCACTCTCACATATAGTCATTTGTATACTCCAACACTCACGTATACTGCCTTTCACATATGTAGTTACTCACACATGTACCACTGAAACATATTGTATTGTAATTGCATTTGTATAGCGCTTACTACCCCTGACGAGGCGTCGAAGCGCTTTTTCGGCGAGTAGCACGCTACTCCGGGACCCATAGAGGATTAGTGTTGAATTAGTATAGTGAAACATGCAAGTAAATTTTAAGTGGTGGATATGTTAGTTATTTGGATTCGGAAGGATAGCAGAAGGATAGAAGAGGAAAGAAGGTTTCTCACCAACAGAAGGTGTCTCACCAACACACCCATACATACACACACACACACTCACCCACCCATACAGCCCTTCACAGATGCACTCTTGAACCCATACACCCAGTGAATCACCCACTCACACATCTATGCACAAAGTCACACACCCCCCGCCCACCCACACAGACACTCAGGCACCCATACGGATACTCTGACAACCAATCAATAACCCATATAGACACTCATGTAGCTACTCACCAACCCATGCAGTCGCTTACACACCAACAGACAGACTGATACAGACATTCACACTGTTTAGTCACTAACCCATGCATTCAATCAATCAATCACAGAATTTGTAGAGCGCACTACTTACCCACGAGAGTCTCAAGGCGCTGGGGAAAAAAAGGGGGGGAGGGTGCCGCTACTGGTCGAACAGCCAGGTCTTGAGTAGCCTCCTGAAGGTCAGCAGGTCTTGGGTCTGTCGTAGGCTGAGTGGAAGGGTGTTCCAGGTCTTGGCGGTGAGGTGGGAGAAGGATCTGCCGCCGGTGGTTGTTCTTCGAATGCGGGGGGCGGTGGCGAGGGAGAGGTCGGCGGAGCTGGCGGTTGGGGACGTAGAAGAAGAGTCGTCTGTTGAGGTAGGCTGGGCCGGTCTTGTGGAGTGCCTTGTGTGCGTGGATGAGGAGTTTGAAGGAGATTCTCCTGTCGACGGGGAGCCAGGTGGGGGGTGATGTGGCTGTGGCGTGGTACGTCGAGGATCAGGCGTGCGGAGGCGTTTTGTATGCGTTGCAGTCGCTTGATGAGCTTGGCCGGGGCTCCCGCGTAGAGGGCGTTCCCATAGTCGAGTCTGCTACTGACGAGGGCCTGGGTGACTGTTCTTCTTGTATCTGTCGGGATCCACCTGTAGATCTTGCGAAGCATGCGGAGGGTGCTGAAGCGGGAGGAGGAGACCGCGTTGACTTGTTTGGCCATGGAGAGCGTTGAGTCGAGGATGACTCCCAGGTTGCGTGCGTGGTCGGTGGGTGTCGGGGCTGCCCCCAGTGTCGTTGGCCACCAGGAGTCGTCCCAGGCTGAGGGGTTGGAGCCGAGGATGAGGACCTCCGTCTTGTCCGTGTTCAGCTTTAGTCGGCTGTTCTTCATCCAATCGGCGACGGCCTTCATTCCTTTGTGGAGGTTGGATTTGGCGGTGAGGGGGTCCTTGGTGAGGGAGAGGATCAGTTGAGTGTCGTCGGCATAGGAGATTATGTTGAGGTCGTGCTGTCTGGCGATGCGTGCGAGCGGGGCCATGTAGATGTTGAACAGTGTCGGGCTGAGGGATGATCCCTGGGGTACGCCGCAGATGATCTCGGAAGCTTCGGATCGGAATGGTGGGAGGCGGACTCTCTGGGTTCTGCCGGCGAGGAAGGAGGTGGTCCATTCCAGGGCCTTGTCTCGGATCCCTGCGTCGTGGAGGCGTGCGCGTAGAGTGCGGTGGCAGACAGAGTCGAAGGCGGCGGAGAGGTCCAGCAGGATGAGGGCTGCGGTCTCACCGTTGTCCAGTAGGGTCCTGATGTCGGTGGCGGCGATGAGGGCAGTCTCAGTGCTGTGGTTGCTGCGGAACCCTGACTGGGTTGGGTCCAGGATGCTGTTTTCTTCGAGGTATCGGGTTAGCTGTCTGTTGACGATCTTCTCGATGACCTTGGCTGGGAACGGAAGCAGGGAGATGGGCCAGAAGTTCTTGAGGTCTCTCGGGTCCGCCTTGGGTTTTTTGAGTAGGGCGTTGATCTCAGCGTGTTTCCAGCTCTCTGGGAAGGTCGCGGTCTCGAAGGAGAGATTGATGATGTTGCGCAGGTGGGGTGCGATGGAGCTGCTGGCTTTGTTGAAGATGTGGTGCGGGAAAGGGTCTGACGGGGAGCCGGAGTGTATCGTGCTCATGGTCTTGATGGTGTCATCGATGTTCACGCTGGCCCAGGCTGGCAAGGGGTCGTGGTCGGTGGTGTGAGGCGGGTCTGGTGCATCGGTCTCAGTTGGAGCTGTCTGGGTGTTGAAGCTGTCGTGGATGTCGGCGATCTTGCGGTGGAAGAAGGTGGCGAGGGAGTCGCACAGGGCTTGCGACGGCGGGATGTCGTTGGTGTTGGTGCTGGGGTTGGAGAGTTCCTTCACGATGTTGAAGAGCTCCTTGCTGTTGTGTGCGTTGTTGTCGAGGCGGTCTTTGAAGGAGATCCTCTTGGCGGACCTGATGAGGTGGTGGTGGTTACGGATGGCGTCTTTGTGGGCTGCGTGGCTGTCCGGTGTCTTTTCACTGTGCCATTTCTTCTCTACTTTCCGGCAGGTACGCTTGGAAGCTAGGAGTTCCGGGGTGAACCAGCTGGCTCTTTTGGTGGTGTCACTGTAGGTGAGTTTTTTCAGCGGGGCGAGGGTGTTGGCACAGTCTATCCATCGTCTGAGGTTGCAGGCAGCATCGTCGGTGTCAGATGGGTCGGAGGGTGGGCTGAGAGCGAGGTTTGCCCGTAGTTGGTCTTCGGTGACTTTGCTCCAGCAGCGGCGTGGGATCTGTTGGGTGCGGTGGTGTGTGGTGAGTTTCTGGAAGGTGAAGTGGATGCAGCGGTGGTCGGTCCAGAGGAGTTCGGTGGTGTGGCTGAAGGAGACGTGGGGGCTTGAGGAGAAGACTGGGTCGAGCGTATGGCCGGCGGAATGGGTCGGTGTTGTGACGAGCTGTCTCAGTCCGAGGTTGGCGAGGTTGTCGATCAGGGTGGTGGAGTTGCTGTCGTTGTTGTTCTCCAGGTGAAAGTTCAGGTCTCCGAGGAGGATGTAGTCGGTGGTGGTCAGGGCGTGCGTGCTGATGAAGTCGGCGATGGAGTCGCTGAACTGGGGTCGGGGTCCAGGGGGTCTGTAGACGAGGGTGCCTCCAAGGGTGGTGTTGGGGTCCGTGTGAATCTGGAAGTGCATGTGTTCGGCGGTGCAGAGAATGTCGTCGGTGTTGGTCGAGACCCTGATGGTGTTCTTGTGGACGATGGCGATTCCTACTCCGTTGATGCAATCTCTGCGGGTGATCTTATAGCCGTCTGGGATGGCTATGGCATTCAGTAAGACAGGTTTAATCACTCACTTATACAGTCAGTCATGCACCTACTAAATCATCTTTTCAGACAGTCATACACCCACTCATTCTTCAATACACCTTAGCCTATATATATATATATAAAACATATTTTAACTTTACAAAAACAGTCACTGGATGATGTCATCAGTGATGTCATCAGTGATGTCACTGACCATGTCATGAGTGATGTAATATGTGACGTCATAGCAGTGCATTGCGGGGGCGCGAGTTATAGTTACCTCATTTAACTATAACAGCCGAATTTCTCTGGTTTTGTACGAGTGAAATGTCCAACTAACTGTAACGTCCCTGAAACCTGTGGGTTTTTTTCAGTGAATTTCTAAGGTTTTTTAAATGCTAATTTCTAACTATAACGTCCCTGAAACTTGTGGTTTTTTCAGTGTATATGTGTATATATATTATCTACTGGCCGTCGCCAGTAGATAGTTATAGTTAGGACCTATTATCCATAGGAAATTCGTAACATTCTTTTCCCAATAACTTTGGCGCCGGTTGACGAATCATCGCGAAATTTTCAAAACTAGTGGGGCGCTCCGGTCAGCTCCTGTCCTGAAAGTTTCGGGGTGATTCGGCAAGCGGGGCCGAGAAAAAAGGGGGGTCCCAAAACGTGTTTTCTCCATGTTAATTCCCATAGGAAACTTTAGCCACGGCTACAGCCCGAACTGCTGAACGGAATTACGCCAAATTTGGCAAAAAGGTAGTGCTTGGTTCAGAAAGCGCCCTTTTTTTTAAATGGTGTAAATCCGTTCAGTAATTCCAGAGAAATTCAAAAAATACGAGTCAAAAAATCAATTTCCCATAGGAAACTTTAGGCAAGGCTACAGCCGAAACTACTGAACGGATTTACCCCAAATTTGGCAAAAAGGTACTGCTTGGCTCAGAAAGCGACCTTTTTAAAAATGGTGTAAATCCGTTCAGTAGTTGCTGAGAAAATCAAAAATAAAAGTTTTTTGATATTTAGAGGCACGGAGGATCCGCGGACCCTCCCGACCACGAGCTTCATGCTAATTGGCTGTCAACACTGCAAACCAGGAAGTGTTGGCAGCCATCTTGTGCCTCGGTAGAACCGAGGCACAAGAAAACAGAAAAACTAAGGCGCAAAACAAGAAAAGGGGGCAGGGTAGAAACACCCTGACACCCTAGGCCTGCTCAGGGGGTCCCACAAGGACCCCCAGGGCCCAAAAAAGCATTTTTTTAAAATAAAATCGCCGAGATGCACGGCGGATCCGGCCGCGAAAATAAAAAAACGAAGCCGGGCTTCCGCGCTCGTTATTAATTAGCCCCGGGTGGGCCAAGTCGCAGGGGCACGTAAAAAAATGTGTGGGGGCCCCAATCCCCCACACTGCCCCGGGGACCGCCACCCCCGGGGCTTTGCACAAATATTTGCGGGGGCACACGGCCCCCTGCAGCCCGGGGACCGCCACCCCTGGGGCTTTGTTTTTTATGTGTGGAGGGCCTCCAAGCCCGGGGACCGCCACCCCGGGGCTTTCATTAATAAATTTGCGGGGGCACACGGCCCCCCGCTGCCCCGGGGACCGCCACCCCCGGGGCTCTTATTTTTAATAATACCTGCGTGGGGGACTCAAGCCCCCCACACGCCCGGGGACCGCCACCTCCCGGGGCTCTAATTATTCAAATTTGGGGGTCCGTGACGGACCCCAAGCCCCGAGGACCACCACCTCCCCGGGGCTTTGCCAATGGTGGGATGGGGCCGCGCGGCCCCCTCCTGGAGCCAGTGATGGCCCTGGGGACCGCCACCCCCAGGGCCGGCTCCTGCAGTGTCCCGGGTGCCCACCCCGGGACACTGCTGTTCTGCAATGACAGGGCGGGAGCCTCGCGGCTCCCGCCCTGTCACTGCAAACTGCTTTGCTTCATTGAAGCGAGAGCAGGAAACCTGCTCTCGCTTCAATGAAGCAAAGCAGAACTTTTCCACATGGGGAGCTGCATGTCAGCAGCTCCCCATGTGGAAAGCAATGCCGGCTCCCGCAGGACGCGAGGAGCCGGGCGGGACCGTGGGGGCATTGGGGCTCCCCCCACGGGCCCCAACGAGAGGCCAGGCCCCGGGGGATGGGGTCCCCGGGGCTAAAAGAAGCCTCAGGAGGGGGGCCACGCAGCCCCCCTCCTTTGTAAATATTAATAAACAAAATATATAAAGTGGCCATGCCCTGGGGGATGGGGTCCCCGGGGCCGAAAATGGCCTCGGGAGGGGGGCCCACGCGGCCCCCTTCCCGAATTAAAAATAAAACAACAAAAAATTAGGGGTCAGCCCCTGGGGGATGGGGTCGCCAGGGCCCAAAAAACCAGGAAAGGAAGGGGGGCCACACAGCCTCCCTTCTATAAAATAAAAATAAAATAAAAAGCCGGCATCGCGCCGGTGGCCCCGCCCCCTCCCATCAACACTATGCAAACGCGCCCTGTGGCGCGTTTTAAGCTGAGGAATTAATTCCCCTACAATCCGGAGGGTCCCTGGGGGCTAACTAGCCCACCAGGTACCTCCAGTTAGCGCCACAGGGCTGCGTTGCAGAGAGGTGGTCTGAGGCCACGCCCCTTTTTACACCTCTCTGCAACGCAGCTCTGTGGCGCATAATGGAGGTACCTGGTGGGCTAGTTGGCCCCCAGGGACCCTTAGTATTCAAGGGGAATTAATCCTCAACTTAAAACGCGCCACGGGGCGTGTTTCACAGTGGTGAAGGGAGGGCGGGCCTGAGTGACATGTGTGCAAACACGCCCTGTGGCGCGTTTTAAGTTGGGGAATTAATTCCTCTTCAATCCTGAGGGTGCCTGGGGGCCAACTAGCCCACCAGGAACCTCCAGTAAGCGCCACAGAGCTGCGTTGCAGACTGGTGGCCCAGGCCACGCCCCTTTTTACACCTCTCTGCAATGGAGCTCTGTGGCGCTTACTGGAGGTACCTGGTGGGCTAGTTGGACCCCAGGGACCCTGAAGATTCAAGGGGACTTAATCCCCCAACTTAAAACGGCCACAGGGCTTGTTTGCACACATGTCACCTCAGGCCTCCCCCCTCCCTTCACCACTGTGCAAACGCGCCCCGGGGCGCGTTTTAAGAGGATGTTTTAATCCCCCTGCCCTATTATGTACTAGGGCCTTACAGAGGAGGTCATGCTAATCACAGGGGTACCCCAACGCATAGTGTTCCCTAGTGTATGTAGGTGTTTTCACTGTATTCTAAGTGTCTTTTAGCATAGCACTGGCTCTAGGCCTGGTTAGTCCGTGTCAGTTACCACCAGTACCCGTCTGAAAAAGTTGTGGGCACAGGATGATTTTGCAACAAGGCCTCTTTCTGCTCCTCTGTTGGTTCTTTCTGCACATGTCTAGCTTCTTCCTGCTCTTTTCTTCGTCTTTGTGGACTTCTGTTGCTTCTTTCTGCATTTCTTTTGCTTCTTTCTGTGCGTTTTTTCTTCTTTCTTCACATGTCCTACCTCTGTAGGCATAGTTAGAAACTAGCATTTAAAAAACCTTTGAAATTCACTGAAAAAAACATAGGTTTCAGGCACGTTATAGTTGGAAATTAGCATTTAAAAAACCTTAGAAATTCACTGGAAAAAACCACAGGTTTTAGGGACAGTTATAGTTAGTTGGACATTTCACTCGTACAAAACCAGTGAAATTCCCCGTTATAGTTAGTTCAGCTAACTATAACTCGCGCCTCGCAATGCACTGCTGATGACGTCACACATTACATCACTCATGAAATGGTCAGTGACATCACTGATGACATCACTGATGACATCTCAAATGACATCACTGATGACATCACTGATGACATCATCCATGTGATAATTTCATGCATCTTCTCACACCCTAATATAACTTTTGATACACCCACTCTAAATTACAGACTGCCATTCTCAAAACCATAGACACTCCAACACCAATAATTACATACACACTCACTGATTCTTAGGTCTACACACACATCCACTCACTCACCCGTACAGTCACTCATACTTACGGTCACTCAGTACAGGACTATCATATGCACTCATACACCTATATAGACACTCACACACCGCCACTCATCCATAGAGGTACCCACACACCTAGTCAGTCATGCAAATAATTAATCACACTGCCATTTACTCACCTATACAGTTATACACACACCAGTTCACTTACTCATACAAATACTAGCACATTCTTACGCTCTTATACAATCACTGATACAAGTACACACTCATCCATACAGCCACTCTCACAATCACACACTCTCACTTATAGCCATTTATATACTCCAACACACATATATACTGCCTTTCACATATGTAGTTACTCACACATGTACCACTGAGATATACATTCACTCACTAACACACCCATACACACACTCCCCCACCCATACAGTCCATCACAGATGCACTCTTGAAACCATGCACCCAGTGAATCACCCACTCACACATCTATGCACAGAGTCACACACACCCCACCCACACAAACACTCGGGCACCCATACAGATACTCAGACAACCAATCAATAACCCATGTAGGCACTCATGTAGCTATTCGCAAACCCATGCAGCCGCTTACACACCAACAGACAGACGGATACAGACATTCACACAGTTTAGTCACTAACCCATGCATTCAGGAAGATACGTTTAATCACTCACTTATAGAGTGAGTCACGCACCTACTAAATCATCCATTCAGATACTTATACACCCACTCATTCTTCAATACGCCTTTCCCTATATATATTAAACATATTTAAACTTTACAGAAACACACAGTCACTGGATGATGTCATCAGTGATGTCATCAGTGATGTCACTGACCATGTCATGAGTGATGTAATATGTGACGTCATCAGCAGTGCATTGCGGTGGTGCGAGTTATAGTTAGCTTAACTAACTATAATGGGGGAATTTCACTGGTTTTGTACGAGTGAAATGTCCAACTAACTATAACTGTCCCTAAAACCTATGGTTTTTTCAGTGAATTTCTAAGGTTTTTTAAATGCTAATTTCTAACCATAACGTGCCTGAAACCTATGGTTTTTTCAGTGAAATATATATATATATATTATCTACTGGCGGTCGCCAGTAGATAGTTATAGTTACAACCTATTATCCATAGGAAATCCGCGACATTCTATTTGAAATAACTCTCTTGCCGGTTGACGTATCTTCGCAAAATTTTCAAACTTTGTGGCCCGCTCCGGTCCGCTCCTACCCTGAAAGTCTCGGGGGATTCGTCAAGCGGGGGCCGAGAAAAAGGGGGTCCCAAAACGCGTTTTCCCCATGCATTTTTCCATAGGAAACTTTAGACACGGCTACAGCCCGAACTGCTGAACGGAATTACACCAAATTTGGCAAAGAGGTAGTTCTTGGTTCAGAAAGAACCCTTTTTGTTAAATGGTGTAAATCCGTTCAGTAGTTGCTGAGAAAATGAAAAGTAAAAAGATAGTGATATCTATGGCCGAGTAGGGTCCGCGTACCCTCAGCGCACCCTGCGCGCACCGTCCCGATCACGAGCTGCATGTTAATTGGCTGTCAGCTGGCTGTCAACATTCCGATTCAGGAAATGTTGGCAGCCATTTTGTTCCTCGGTAGAACCGAGGGACAGAAACAAGTGCGCAAAGCGCACAAAGGGAGCAGGGTAGAAACACCCTGACCCCATAGGTTTGCTCAGGGGTCCCACAAGGACCCCTGGGCAAAAAAAAAATTTTTTTAAATCGGCAGGAGTGCGCGAATCCTGCCGGAAAAAAATCGAGCGCGGTCTCCCGCGCTCGATGTTAATTGGCCTCGGGTGGCCCAAGTCCCGGGGGCATGGTGGGGGGTTAATTTTATGTGTGGGGGCCTCAAAGGCCCCCAAGCCCCGGGGACCGCCACCCCCGGGGCTTTTTTAAATGGTGCGGGAGTGCTCTGAGCCCTCCCGCAGCCCCGGGGACCACCACCTCCCGGGGCTTTTTTTTTAAATAAAAAACCTGTGTGGGGGCTCCAGCCCCCACACGCCCGAGGACCGCCACCTCCCGGGGCACTAAACATTTAAATATGGGGGTCCGTTACGGACCCAGAGCCCCGGGGACCACCACCTCCCGGGGCTGTGCAATGTAAGGGAGGGGGCCGCGCGGCCCCCTCCTGGAAGCCCTTGATGGCCCTGGGGACCACCACCCCCAGGGCCGGCTCCTGCAGTGTCCCGGGGTGCCTACCCCGGGACACTGCTGTTTGCAATGACAGGACGGGAGCCTCTCGGCTCCCGTCCTGTCATTACAAACTTGCTTTGGATATTGGAAGAGAGAGCAGGAAACCTGCTCTCTCTTCCAATATCCAAAGCCGATTGCTTTCCACATGGGGAGCTGCATCTTAGCAGCTCCCCATGTTGAAAGCAATGCCGGCTCCCAAGGGACGCGGGGAGCCGGCGGGACTGTGGGTGGATTGGGGACCCCCCACAGTCCCCAACGGAGAGGGCCAGCCCCGGGGGATGGGGTCCCCGGGGCAAGTAGTGGCCCGGGAGGGGGCCACGCGGCCCCCTCCCCAAAGTAAAAAAAAAAAAAAAGGGTATGGCCGGCCCCGGGGATGGGGTCCCGGGGCCAATACAGGCTCAGGAAGGGGGCCACGCGGCCCCCTTCCCGTTTTCTTTTCTTTTAATTTAAAAAAGGGTAAGGCCCTGGGGGATGGGGTCCCCAGGGCCCATAAACAGGAAAAAGGAAGGGGGCCACACAGCCCCCTTCAGAGAACAAAAAAATAAAAAACCGATCGGGCCCGCAGGCCCCGCCCCTTCCTTCACCACTCTGCAAACGCGCCCCTGGCGCGTTTGCAGAGAGGAAACAATTCCCCTTGAATACTGGGGGTCCCTGGGGGCCAACTAGCCCACCAGGAACCTCCAGTATGGGCCAGGGGCTGCCTTGCAGAGAGGTGTACAGAGGCCACGCCCCTTTTACACCTCTCTGCAACGCAGCTCTGTGGCTCTTTTGGAGGTATATGGTGGGCTAGTTGGACTCCGGGGACCCTCAGGATTCAAGGGGACTTAATCCCCCAACTTAAAACGCGCCACGGGGCGCGTTTGCACAGTGGTGAAGGGAGGGGGCGGGGCTTCAGGTGACATGTGTGCAAACAGACCCCGTGGCGCGTTTTAAGATGGGGAATTTGTGAGAAAGTGCCATCTTTCTTACATGGTATGCCCCCACTTTTTGCTGAATGGCTGATGTACTTTGACTGAGTGTGCCCTGGGCTCCTGCCAACCAGGTACCCAGGGCCTGTGTTCCTTCCCTAAAATTGCATTGATACCTACACTCAATTGACATCCCTGGCCACAGGTCAGCCCCTGGTAAATGGTACCATGGGTACCCAGGGCACTGTGACCAGGGAAGGCCCCTAAGGGCTGCAGCACTTGTTGTGCCACCCTTAGGGACCCTGCACCTTTACACACACACACTGCCTTTGCAGGCTGCGTGTCTTGGTGCAGAACAAAAGTGAAGAGTCGACATGGCTCACATCCCTGTGTGCCATGCCTACAAACCACTGCCCTGGCCTAGGTCAGCCACCCCTCTAGCTGGGTGCACTATGCCAGTGGTGAGGGCATAGAGGCATGAGCCCTGTGCCCCTACAGTGTCCAAGTCCATTCTTGGGCATTGTAAGTGCAGTGCTGCCATTAAGAGTATATGGTGCTGGGAGTCTGTCATTACGAACTCCACAGCACCATAATGGCCCCACTGAAGACTAAGAAGTTTGGTATCAAACTTCTCAGCACATTAAACCCCCACTGATGCCAGTGTGGGATTTAATGTAAACGCACTCAGAGGGCATCTTAGAGATGCCCCCTGAAACCAACCCGACCTCCAGTGTCCGGACTGAGTGGCTGCCCAGGCTGCCACCACCAGACATGTTTCTGGACCCCTGGGTCGAGAGCCTCTGCTCTCAGGGCCTGAAACAATGCACATCCCGGGACGAGGTGCCAAAGCCTCCTCCCCCAGGATGGGCAGGGGAGCTTCAAAGGCCTGCCGCCTTTGGAGTTTCCCCAGACCATTTGCTGCTTCCAGCAAACTGGTCCCCACTGGTTCTACCCCCACTCCTGGCGGGAGAACCGGCGGGAAAACCAGAAGCAGGAAATGGGTTGTGCCCACCTCTGCCAACTCCACCCCTAAGGTGGGGGAGGCGAGGTGAAGCACAAACTTCGAGTCCCCGCCATCTTGAGGATGGGGGACCTGGCCAACCAGGGACAGGCTCCTGCCCCCTCCCACTGGAGAGGAACAGAATAGGGGTGTACCCACCCCAGGGAAGGGACCCATTGGTCCCTGCCCTTACCTACCTGTAACCACCCCTAAATTTAGTATTTAGGGGCTCCTGAACCTTCCTTCCGGAGTTCCCAAATCCGAAAACAAGAAGAGAAGACGAAGCAAGAAGACCAGCCGTGCAGCTGCTAAAAAGGAGGCGACAACAACTGACTTGGCCCCAGCCCTACCGGCCTGTCGACCTCCGAACCTGCTCCTGCGGAATCCCGGCCTCAGCAACCTCACAAACCCCGGAGGACCTGACTTCTGTGCTTCAGCCTTCGACCCAGGGACTCCCACGAGCAGTGGTACTGCTCAAAAGAAAACCTACCAAAGACCCGGCCCTGGCACGGAGCCGCGAAACCTGCACACTCTGCACCCGCCGAGTCCAGCCTGTGCCTGAGTGACCAAAGACCTCGAGGACGTCCCCCGGCGATTCTGACCTGGAATCCAGTGGCCAAGGACCCTCCTCGACGACCCAGACGACGCCTGCAGCCTCAGGACAAGGGACCCCTCCAACCGCGACCAGCAGGGGGTAAGATTTCCCGACCTCAAAGACACCCCTGCACCCGGCGCCCCACGGCCCCCTGTGCCCAACTCCTGGGTGTCTACCTATCCTCCAAGACCCCAACTTACCTCCTGAAGTGTTGGTCGTCCCTGAAGAATCACCGTCCCCGAGCCTGCAGCCTTTCTTCACCTTTCACGACCTCTATTGTTTAACATTGAGCGCCCGACGGCTCAAGCACCCTGCACCCAGCCGCCCGAGTGCCCCTGGAAGTGCAACCTCTATCCTAACCTACTTCCCTACTTGCCCTGAGCAAGTGACCAGGAGCCCAGCTCCCACAGTCGCGTGGCCTGCTTGCCAGCAGCCACCAACCCGGGGCCCCCGCCTGCCATAGGATAACATTGGGCCTTCTCACTCTGCACCCGGCCGCCCCTGTGCCGCTGAGGGTGTAAAAACTGTACTTACCTGATCCTGGGGGACCCCTGAGTCTTACCCAGAACCTTAACCCTGCCAGTCAAGTACTTACCCGAAATCCGATAACTCACTTTTCTTCCATAGGGTTCCATTGACTGGTTTTCTGCGAAATTTCTTCTAAGTGTGGAGTTCTGAAACTTTAGAATATTCACCAAAAATCAACCGAGTCACGAAAACGAAAATACTCACCTAGTATTAGGAGGGGCCTCAGTGCTGGACCCGAGTGCCCAACACTGGCCCTAAAAGTAATCGCAACGTTACTTACCGTTAACTCACTTTTCTTTCATAGGGATCCATTGACTGGTTTTCTGTGAAATTTCTTCTAAGTGTCGATTTCTGTATTTTACAAATATTCTTTAAAAATCGAACAAACTACAAAAACGTAATTACTTACCTGTTTTAAGTAAATGTCCCAGTGCTGAACCTAGGAGTCCAGCACTGGATTACAAAAGTAACGTAAACATACTTTGCTTGCACACTGTATTTCCTTTCATAGGATAACATTGGTAATTTTACCCAGAAAAGTTTCTAAGTGTCAGCTTTTGAAATATAGTAATATTCTTCAAAAATCACTACAATAACCAAAACGCTTTTTCTTACCTGTTTACAGGAAGTGTCCCAGGACTGAATCCAGGATCCAGTCCTGTGGTTAGAAAAGTGCTCTGCAAAGTAATCAATTGTAATTAAGCATAATTTTCCATTGAGCTCAATGTTGCATTGAATTTGACCCTGTGTTGCCTCTTGCACCATCTGTGATAACCACTATCAAAAAGTCTACTGCCTATCTGTAAGGTGAATAACCAAAGCATCTCATACTGAGAAAGTATATTTTGATCCTATTGTTGGTTCTAAAATAAAACAAGCATATATTTTTTTATATACAAACCATTGGCCTAGAGTTCAGTTCTTGAGTGTGTGGCTTCATTTGCTGACTGAGTGTGTACAACAAATGCTTTACACTGTCCTCTGATACTGCCTTACTGCTCGACCAAGCTACCACTTTGGAGAGTAAGGTTATATCTAACTTTAGCCTCTGTCAACCCTCTGGGGACTGTGGACTCTGTACACCCTGAACCTTACTTGGGTACAGTATATACAGAGCCACTTTCCTACAGAATTAAATCCCCTTCAATCCTGAGGGTCCCTGGGGGCCAACTAGCCCAACAGGTACATCCAGAAACGCCACAGAGCTGCGTTGCAGAGAGGTGTAAAAGGGGTGTGGCCTCTCTACACGTCTCTGCAACGCAGCCCCTGGCGCATATTGGAGGTTCCTGGTGGGCTAGTTGGCCCTAGAGACCTCAGGATTCAAGGGACTTAATCCCCAACTTAAAACGCGCCACGGGGCGCGTTTGCACAGATGTCACCTCAGGCCCCGCCCCCTCCCTTCACCATTGTGCAAATATTCTTCTAAAATCATCCGAAATACGAATTCCGATTTACTCACCTGTTATAAGGAGAGACCTCAGTGCTGCATCTTTCAGCCCAGTACTGGTCCTGAAAAGTAATTTTAACCGTACTTACCAGTAACTTGAATTTCCTTCCATAGGCTAACATTGACTGGTTTCACTTGGAAATTCTTCTAAGTGTGGAGTTTTGAAACATACAAATATTCCTCTAAAATCAGCCGCAATCCGAATTCCGATTTACTCACCTGTTATCAGGAGAGACCTCAGTGCTGCATCTTTCAGCCCAGTATTGGTCCTGAAAAGTAATTTTAACCGTACTTACCAGTAACTTGAATTTCCTTCCATAGGCTAACATTGACTGGTTTCACTTGGAAATTCTTCTAAGTGTGGAGTTTTGAAACATACAAATATTCCTCTAAAATCAGCCGAAATCCGAATTCTGATTTACTCACCTGTTATCAGGAGAGACCTCAGTGCTGCATCTTTCAGCCCAGTACTGGTCCTGAAAAGTAATTTTAACCGTACTTACCGGTAACTTGAATTTCCTTCATAGGCTAACATTGACTGGTTTCACTTGGAAATTCTTCTAAGTGTGGAGTTTTGGAACTTTATAATATTCCTCTAAAATCAACCAAAGTACGAATTCCAATTTACTCACCTGTTATCAGGAGAGAACCCAGTGCTGCATCTTTTAGCCCAGCACTGACCCTGAAAAGTAATTTTAACCGTACTTACCAGTAACTTATATTTTCTTCCATAGGAATCCATTGTCTGGTTTTCAGCAGAAAAGTTTCAAAGTGTCGATTTTCACAAACTACAAATATTCCTAAAAATCGCCTGTATGACTTAAACGCATTCTTTCAACTGTTTACAGGAGATGCACCAGTGCTGGATCCAGGATCCAACACTGAGTAAGAAAAAGTAACGATAACAGTTTTTACCTTCTAAGTGAATTTCCTTCCATAGGATAACATTGGTGATTCTATGAGAAAAAGTTTCTAAGTGTGAACTTTTAAAGTACAATAATATTCCTTAAAAATCACGACTGTAACCAAAACGCTTTTACTCAACTGTTTACAGGAGATGTCCCAGGACTGAATCTAGGATCCAGTCCTGTGGTTAGAAAAGTAATCCATAAAGTAAGTAATTGCATTTAACTAGAAATTCACATTGAGCTGAATGTTGCATTGTGTTTGAAAATGTGTTGCCCATTGCAACAACTGTAACTACTGTACTTAAAAGTCTATTGCCTATGTGCAAAGTATTTAAACTAAAGTAATTCATTCTGAGAAAGTATTTTTTGTAATGTAATGTATAATGTAATTACAATGTAATTTAAAAATAAAATATGTAAAAAAAATTGTTTCTAAAAATGTAGTAAATCAGTATGAAAAAATCTATATAACAATTAATACATTTAAAAATTGTCATTTACAAAACCTTTGAAATTCACTGAAAAACCATAGGTTTCAGACATGTTATAGTTACAAATTAGCATTTAAAAACCTTTGAAATTCACTGAAAAACCATAGGTTTCAGGGACGTTATAGTTACAAATTAGCATTTAAAAACCTTTGAAATTCACTGAAAAACCATAGGTTTTAGGGACAGTTATAGTTAGTTGGACATTGCACTCGTACAAAACCCGTGAAATTCCCCCGTTATAGTTAGTCCAGCTAACTATAACTCGCGCCCCGCAATGCACTGCTGATGACGTCACATATTACATCACTCATGACATGGTCAGTGACATCACTGATGACATCACTGATGACATCTCAAATGACATCACTGATGACATCATCCACGTGATAATCTGATGCAGCTCCTCACACCCTAATATAACCTTTGATACACCCAATCTAAATTACAGACTGCCATTCGCAAAACTATAGACACTCCAACACCAATAACTACATACCCACTCACTGATTCTTAGGTCTACACACACACATCCACTCACTCACCCGTACAGTCACTCATACTTATGGTCACTCAGTACAGTACTATCATATGCACTCTTACTCCTATATAGACACTCAAACACCGCCACTCATCCATAGAGGTACTCACACACCTAGTCAGTCATGCAAATAATTAAACACACTGCCATTTACTCACCTATACAGTTATACACACACCAGCTCACTTAATCATACAAATACTAGCACATTGTTACGCTCTTATACAATCACTGATACAAGCACACACTCATCCATACAGCCACTATCACAATCACTCACTCTCGCTTATAGCTATTTATATACTCCAACACACATATATACTGGCTTTCACATATGTAGTTACTCACACATGTACCACTGGGACATACATTCACTCACTAACACACTCTTACACACACTTACCCACCCATACAGTCTATCACAGATGCACTCTTGAAACCATCCACCCAGTGAATCACCCACTCACACATCTATGCACAGAGTCGCACACACCCCACCCACACAAACACTCAGGCACCCATACAGATACTCAGACAACCAATCAATAACTCATATAGACACTCATGTAGCTATTCACAAACCCATGCAGCCACTTACACAGCAACAGACAGACGGATACAGACATTCACCCAGTTTAGTCACTAACCCATGCATTCAGTAAGATACGTTAAATCACTCACTTATAGAGTCAGTCACGCACCTACTAAATCATCCATACAGACACTTACACACCCACTCATTCTTCAATACGTCTTTTCCTATATATATTAAAAATATTTCAACTTTACAGAAACACACAGTCACTGGATGATGTCATCAGTGATGTCATTTGAGATGTCATCAGTGATGTCATCAGTGATGTCACTGACCATGTCATGAGTGAT